>ML778663.1:43138-79422 GCA_009831015.1 Picea engelmannii | reverse complement strand
CAAGGAGGAAGGTTATTGTTTATAACAAAAACAGGCCACACTGAGTACGTAGAACGAAGCTCTCCAAATGGATTGACACCATCAGCTGCCAACGAAAGTCTAACATTACGAGGTTCTTCTTTAAAAATTGGCCATTTTTCTTCGATGTAGTTCAATGCAGAACCATCTGCAGGCATTCAAAGAACATCGTCTCGACTTCTATTCTTTGCATGGAAATCCATAAACTGTGCTATACTTTGGGACCTGAACAACCGCTGGAAACGTGGAATTATCAGAATATAATGAAGAACTTTGCAAGGAACCTTCTTTGACGCTTTATCGGTTCGATATCTACTTATTTTAAATTGTGGGAATTCATTTTCTAATGCATATTGTCCATAATATATGATGTGATCATTAGGACATGCATCAATAGCCTGATAGTCCATTCCAATTTCTTTCACAATCACAAATATTTCTCGATATGTGTGTGGAAAAATATTTCATGTCGGTAATAGAAAATCACCTAACAATCTACAAAATTCTAAACAATAAGTCAATGTAAACAATATTAATCATCAGTATATCATCCAATATACTAATTTACAAATTAGAAAAAAATAGCAATATAGGAAAAAATTGAACCTTTTAAGTATTTGTGAACATGCAGGCATAAATAATTAACAAATTAAATACCTTAGTATCTATGTGAGACATGTGTTTGATAAACCATTCAAAACCTTCAGGTTCACCAACAAAAATATAGAAGATAAAATATTTGTTGTTGATCCTTCATAAAGAGGTTGACGTGACTTCTCGAGTAGAGGATCAACATCATGACTATCATCCTGGTTTTCCTCTTCCATTGGATCAAATGTGTCTTGGATCAATCTATGTATCTCATCTTCCTGATTTGAATCACTAACGTTATCTCCATCCATATCATTGTTAATAACATGATCAACAGCTTCAATATTATGATATCGAAGTTCATCTCCCTGTAAAGTAGTATTTATGCTAGTACTTGGCAAATAACTCTCTAGAGGTCGACACTTTGGGGGCATCGTCTATATATTTAAAAACAACATAGAAAAGTTAGTGTGTATAGAAAATATAAAAATCCCAAAAACAAATATTACTAAAATTCATGACATACTGATTATTACAGAGAATACATTAAATATTGAATCCTTTTACCAAGGGACGATATTCATAACCCCCTTCAGCGTGCCCCTTCTCCCTACGATGTCTTTGGGCTATTTTTATTAAAAGTATTCTATTTTGCAAGCCTCTGCAATCATAGCAAAGGAAATAACATTTTCCATTGCCCCTCGCCTCTAATGTCGTTCTTAACCGAAAAAGCTTCCTGTCATTTTTGTTCATTGTGACAAATCCTTGTCCTGACAAGTAATTGTATTACCTATATCATACCAAACATTAAGTTGTCAATTTTTTATATTTTAGCTACTCCTTTCGATTATGAAATGTTTATTTACAGTGACCTACATCTTTATAATAAGGTGATCATATGTGTAGAGGATCAACATCATGACGACATAGATAACATATTTATAATAAGGTCATATGTGTACAAATGTTTTCTTTATATAATAACGACATATATACCTAGCATGCGTTTAGGGTTAGTGTTTATGTATCTTATTAGTCCCTGCTAAAGCAGGGAATATAACAATCGATTGCAAGTCAAAATCATTTTCACTTTTGTAAATTTACAAAAATTTTAACAATGTTTTATAATGTTTTTCAATAAATATTTATTAATGAGAATTTTATATATAAATAAAAATATTTTTTATTTTTAAATATTCAAAATTCTATTTTTTGATTGGTCAAAAACTCTGAAGTGACTAATTTCCTCTGGTTGGAGGTGACAATTAACAACAAAACTAAAAAAAAAAATTATTTGTTTTTTTAAAAATTCACAAATAGCCACGTATTAATTAAAAGTACAAATAATGATTGATGTAACCGACATTCTATGTGTAGTAAATGTAAGAATACACTTTGGATTTTGAGACTTTGTTTCATCTCCTAATGAGTTGATGATTGCACTTTCTCCTTCGTCCATATGTACACACCCGATCACGTCAACCACAATGTTTAGCCTCAGGTTTCACCGATCAGGGTTGAGTTTCAAGAGAAATTCCATATCGTTATCAATGAAAAGAGAGATAAATTATAGCTACAATTGAAGGGGAAAGGGTATGTGGATTCCATAAACCTAGAATATTATGGAATCCACATACCCTTTTCCATAGAATATACTAACTAGATCCAAAAACCAAAGACATGAAATATGGTACTACACATATTATAATATATTATCAAGGAAAAAACAAGCTAAATGAAATTTGGACATTTGAACAAAAATTTAAAAGTTAAATGAGTACATCAATAAAAAATAACATACTAACCTTGTAAGTTCAAAATCCAAGCTATGTAGATCAAGAATTGGATTTCTTCAACCGGTGGGTGACGGAAAAAATAAACAACTCAAACAAAAGCTAAGAATAGTGTCGCAACTATAACAATTGTGTCGCAAAGTCTCTTAAAGTCACGTATACATAGATCAAATAGTCAACTAGCCATTAACACCGACCAATGAGATAGACAAAATGTTCATCGATATTTCCACAAAAGTTCGTCCCTATAGCGACAAAAATCTCGACTAGATTTAAAAAAAACAATCGTGGATATTGCGACGAACTTTCATGGAAATATCGACGAAAATCCCACCTTGTTTAAAAAAAATATGAAACTAGTGGAAGCATGGAAAATTTTCGTGGAATAATCCGCCCATATGTTACTGGTTGTTTTTATGTTATGCGCCAAACCTTATGCGCAGTAACTTCTTACATTGGTACCAATCTGTGGTTGTCTCTTTGTGTGTGCCCCACCATCTTTCAGGTGTGGCCTTGGGTGCTATAGAAAGTGCTAAGAATCTTTGATTCTCTAAAACTTCATCTTCGTACTATTTCAAGAATACTTCTAGTTTGTTTACTCCATGGAAACTAGGTGGTTCCTTTATCTTCGTGCCTACCCATCTTACTACACGGTCTATTTGTGCACATCTTCTCGTGGAAACTTCGTGTAGCCTTTGTTTCCAATTCTCTAAATCGGTATCTAAGTCTATCGCACACGAAGTAATGCTCCTCCAACTGAGTATCCCATCTATAGTTGGCTTCACATAATCCTCCTCACACGCAATTGTTCTGTACAACTGGCTGATTTCCTCTAAGTCTAAGCAAGTGGATTCTACAAGCCTTTCCCCTTTTGATGGGTCTAATGGCGTGATGACCCTGTATTCACCTGACTCAAATGTCATTTTCCATGTCTTTAAATTGATTATGGCTTGGGTGTCAAACACCCAATCTAAACCAAGCAACACTGGATATGGTGTTGTGCCATCCACTATTTCAATCACTTCAAAGTATGATTTAGTGTGCACTCCATCCAGGTCTATTATCACTCATTTTAGTCTTCCAATTGATAGGACTCTATGATGGTTTGCTAGTTTCAATTGAACAGGTGAATATCCTAAGGTGGGCTCTCCCATTCATTTTCATGTCTTCTTTGGTAATACATTAACTTCAGATCCTAAATCTAGTATGATATCTCACATGTTGAAATCTCCGATGTTGTCATTCAGTCTGAACTCCCTACTGGTTCTTCTCCTTGTATGTAGGTGATTGACTGTTTTTTGTTCTAGTTTTCATTATGTCTCTATACTACATATTTCTAATATGTTTTGCAATATTTTGACAAATGATGGATCATTCAATACTTTTACACATGATTTCAAAAAAAAATTGATTGTACTTACTTGTCCCATGGGTTGCATTTCATTGGTATGATCCAATAATGGAGGCATATCGTACTCTGGTGCTTCCTTTCTTTCCTGCGCAGTTGAAGTCGATGCAATGTCATCCTTCTAAAATTCTTTTCTGGCTTGCTTAAATATCTCCTTCTCCTTCTGCGCATCAAACTACTTCCTTGGTTTGATGTTCTTCTTCACCCACTGGTGTTGTACTAGATCTTGTCAGACTGCTTCGTTTCCTATTTTAGCTCCTCCACGAGTAACTATGTTGATGTTTCTTCCTTCATCCTTTGATTCGTTTGAAATCCATTGAACATTCTAGTTGTTCTGGTTTCTATTTTCTTGGATATTTACTAATAGTGTCGAACATTCTTCTGTATCATGGTCCGATGCGCGATAATACATACAAGTTGCTGGTGGAAGTTGAAATCACCTTGCATAATGTCCTGGTTATTGACAATTGTGACATACCACTGGTCTTATACCTCTTCTAAAACCTCCTCTCACTCGTCCTCCACCTCTGTAGCCCGCTCGATCTCCTCTCGATGCGTTATACTGAGGCGCTTGATTGTACTGAGGTTGTGTTGTGGCTTCACGGTATTATATGGTTGATGCAAATTATTATACTATTGCTGCGCAGTGTTGTATGGGGATAGAAATTGGTTAAATTGTGGCGTGTCTTGCCCAATCATCATTTCTACTTGTACTCTATATGCATCTAATGTCCTCTCTCGCATCAAATCCATAGTTCTACAATCGTTGTCATCGTTGCCCACTAACTTGCAAAATTTGCAATATGAACTCTTTGGGACTATTTGGTATTTCTGCATCATTATGTAGTGATATGGATTGTGGCCCAGTTTCTTACATATCTCACACCATAGTCCTCCTGTTGGTAATGGATTTGGAATTCCTACTGGCATATACTGCATGAATGTTGGACATTCATTCTTGTGGTGCCCTTCTGTCCTGCATGTAGTACACCAAACAAATTCTCATTTGTCCTTAATTTTATTCTGATTTAGTTGGAATGTTAAGTTATTCAAATCCTCCTTTAGTTCTTCGATGGATGGATCTGTCTACTGATACTGGTTTTCTTCCAGTTATAGGGATGCCTGTAGAGCCTCTACCTGTGTCTAAAAATTTTGTTCTTGCAATGGTTATTTTAAGTGTGGTAGCAGTGAATTAATGAACAAGTGCCTATGCTGCATATTAGTCATGAGATATTTCAACTTTCCCTTCAGTCTCTTGAATCTCTGGTCAATTTCCCATACAAATTCTCCCGTTTTTTGTCTAATTTTGATCATCTTGTTCATGTACTGATCTTCTAAACTCATCTTATGGAAATTGTTTATCAAAAATTTCTTGATCTTTTCAATTGTTCTGGTTGTCCATAGTGGATTGTTTATAGATAAACTCATATAACAATACACTGTGTGATCCCTTAGTGTAATCGCTAGTTTTTCCAGTTTAATATCTTCATTTGTGATCTGTTTTTCTTCCCAAATCTTCTCACAGGTGAACAAATGTTTTTCTAGGTCCTCCAACGCTTCTCCTTTAAATTCTGGTAACCTAATGGTGGGATCATGTCCTGCAATCCTGAACACTAAATGACTACCTCCACGCGGTGTAGATACTTGAATAGTGCTTCCTGAACTTTCTCCTCTAGTTGTTGTTCCTTGTGTATATTTACTTCATGTTGTCTTTCTTCTCCCGAAATTTGGTTTTCTAAATGGTGGTGTTATCTTTGGTGTATTAGTCGCACATGGGTTTATGGGTTCCACACTGAAATTAATATGGATAGGATTGTTGCCTTCTCTTCCCATTCTTGGACCTCTCATCTTCCTCTCATATGTTGTGCGCATGATTTCCTTAATCTTCTCCATAGCCCAGAGGTTCTCTACCTCTTCCTCATCACTCACTAAGCCTTCCCTCATGGCTACGACTCTCTTCTTGGTATTCACCTTGTATTGGCAGGGTACTCTACTACGTGTCTTTCTAGTTGTCGCCATGATCCTCTTGATCTGGTCATCATCCATCATGATTGGGTCCAAGGGTTCCTCCTTCTTTCCTTTATCCTTTCCTCCTTCCATTTCTCCTTTTTTTGTTAGTGCTTCTCCCCTTCCCCCATGCACGCATGGAAGTTTATCTTTCCGACTCCATTATCATTATTCCTTTGTTGTATCGCAGTATCTTAATAGAAGTATACAATGATATAATATACCTTCATTGAGTCCCATGTAGAAACTCTTTCTCTATTGCGCTGTACGACTTCATTGTATCTATTGCAAACTCTGTTATAAAGCCTGCCACAATACTGTCGAGCGATAAACCTATTGCACGGGTGAATTTGTTGATCACCCGCTGTAACTGCTCAATCTATATTGGGGTCCACTCTAACTGCCAGATCTGATATGTTGCATGGTTATCCTTCAACCTTAGTATCCACTCATGCAATAAGTGTGGAAAATCACAAAAAAAGACTTCATGTAAATCAGTAAACACATATTTCTCAAGATATTTGTGGGGTGTTAATCTAGGGTTTCTATTATATTTCTGTGCAAACTCTAGCTCTTTTGTCCTTATCCAACATTCGTGTAACACCCTGTTTCCCCCAGCTTGTAAATATAACTGGACTAGCCAAGAACTATGGAAAACTCATGAATGTGAATATGTGATGTAAATGGACCTTGAGGAAGAGGTCAATGAATGTGAATAACATTTTGAAGTTATTGCAGGACTGCTGAGAGGGGATGTGCAGAAAAAGAGACCACGATGGTGGTGGAAGGCCCCTGAAAAGGTGGCAATAACTTCCACCGAGAATTAAATACCGTATTTGGACTCCACTGGCTCAGAGAACCAAAAGCGGCTCGCTAGCCCTGAAATTTAATGCCTCGCAGGATGGTAGGCGGATGGCTTGATGAGGGATGGGATGGTGAACCACCCATCCGTAGAGCCATCAGGCCTGATCGGCACGAGGGTAATCGTGCCACACGCAACCTCGCGAGAGGATAAGGTGTATGGAAAAAGCGATTGAGAGGGAAGACGCGAGGGGAACTCTGGCAATTTTTACGCAGAGTGAGTGATAGCAGAGAGGGAGGATTGCAACCTTCGCTCCTGGTCATTGGCAGACAAAGAAAGACAGTCTCAGAACATCGTGGTTTTAGCTCGGGGGTGGCTAGTGGTAAATCCTTTGGGAGTCGCTGAGCCTACGGTTGGGTGGAAACGAGCACCCCTCTTGGTAGTCACACCTGCTTCTGAAGTTTTTTTCTGATAAGTGTTTTGTTCATACTGCATCTTGAAATTCATATGATGACATATATGCTCATAACCTGTGAAATGGTGAACAATTACAGTATAAGAATGTATGTGCATTGTTTTGATAAGTAATGTTAGATATATGCTTATAACAGAATGACCACGCATGGTTTATATTGATAAATGAACTTAACTAGGCATGAGTCGAACTAAGTTAGGATTTTAGCCCGTTCTTGGGGAGCCTCTTACCCTTATCTACCCCTGGGAATGCCCTGGTATAGACCTCTTTACGGAGATTCCCTCCTTAGAAAGGTTCACCAAGAACCCCGAAAAGGGTCTTGAACGCGCAAGTCTCATTAACCTTGTACAAGGAGGAATGACCCTCTTAAGGTTTCGAGGTAGCAGTATAGGGATAGGTAACAAATCAATGAATGAGGTCTCGTCAGATGACCCATAGCCATTCATGACCGTTAGATTGAAAAAAGTAACCAGAGCGTTACATACCTTGCCCCATTTTCCCTCTACCTTCATGAACAACGAGGAAAATGGGATCGTAGAGCCCAAGGCCCAGGAGAACATTTGAACCATTGATCTTGCCACATCCATGAAGTAGTGGAGGAATACGTAAGAAGGGACAACCTGAGCCGTTGGATCTTATTCGAAAATCCCATCAGCCGTTGGATCGGGTTAAGATACTCGGAGTCTAGTCTCTGGAGTGTACGCGGGAGGAATGGATCTAGGCCATTAGATCTTGGCCCATTTACCCATCAACTGTCCAATCGGATAGGAGGTGCGCGGGGTTTAAGCCTTCTTACACCAGTCAGACGTCCCGACCTTCATCGGGACATCGGTATTCGGAAAGTCATATTTCCTGAGGTCAAAGGAATCGGGACATCGAAAGTCTCGAAACGCTGGAGGAATAGAGACCGTCCATTTGAGGATACACGTGGCAGAGATCGGAGCCATCGAGGAAGGCTCAGCAAGGAAGCCATCTATTGGCATTTGGGTCATCGGGAAATCGGATATCTCGGTGACAGGAGGTTTGTGCACTATGAAATCGTGAAACGCGATACCCTGATTAGTGGGGGACAGTTGTCAGCACATCCGGAGAAGTGGAAGCCCCCCCTTGAGTGGGAGCCAGCTATAGGAACAATGGATAAGGAGGAGAGCACGTCATGAGAGGGCCAATTGTCAGCGCAGCAGAGAGTCGGTAATCAGAGAATCGAGGATTTTGTGGTCGTGGGAACTTTACATTTAAAAGTCACGAACCCCGAAACACCGATGAGAGGTAAGGTTGTGGTCATGGAGACATTGGTCAAGTGGACTAAGGACTTAGCTCGGGAAGATAAGGAAGCAGAGGGACGTGTTAGGGATCGAGAATCGGTGAACTGAGTTGTTGGTACATCACGAGTGTCAAAATCCCGATAGGAGGAATCCTGATAGAAGTACATGGCTGTGGCCATACGAGAGGTGGTCGCATGGACCAGGGCTTAACCTGGACCATCCATCCATTTAGGACGTGTGTCGGAGATCCGAAGAGAGTCGGGAATCGGCATATCGGGTATTCCATGGACATATGCCCTTTGGTGTTGAAAACCCCGAAACTCCGACGAGAGGTAAGGGGGCAGTCATATAGAGGGAGGTCGTATGGACCCCAAAAGACTAGCCCGGGGGACTAGCGAACGTTGGAGCGCGTTGGGAATCGGAGGATCGCGGATCCAAGGTGCATATGCCCTTTGACATTGGAAAGCCTGAAACCCCGACGAAAGGAAATCCATAAGATTGCGGTCTTGAGTGCACGGTCATATGGACTAGGAGCCTAGCCAGGGAAGGGCTAAGGCCAAAAAGGAGTTCATCGACAATCGGGAATTACAGAGTACAAGAACCCTTGACAACGGGAGAGATGAAACCTCGATAACCTAAAATTAGGTTCAGGGAAGACTACGGTTAGGTGAAGGAAGCCGTGTAGGTGAATGAAAGACCCATGGACTGGGTTTGGCATTTTGCAGCCACAAGCTTCGGGGATTCTCATTGTTGAGAACTAAACGAAAATTTTTGACTCTAGGTAGTGGGTGTGTTACAAAGTGGTATCAGAGCATGGTTACAACACTTGGCCTGCTTGGGCTCAGGCACGAGCTGCGTAAGGAGACATAGTCATCCGCGTTTTCCCGTTAGGAAGAAGGATTGCAGGATGAAACTGTAATCTGGGACATGAACCTTGTTGTCCTGTTTTAATTTAAGACTGTTGATAGATAAGGATTAAGACCCCAAATGAAAAATTCCTGTTATATGGGTATACATGTGAAAATATAAACTATGAGCAGATTTTAAGAATATATCTAACTTTTGACTAATAACCAACGTTTTTCTTTCACTCAAGCAGACGATCAACTGCAGGAATCCACAGACGCAGAGTATGGTGACTCACCAAGAGGTGGGAGAAGGCTCCCACAACAGAGATGAAGATTCTGACGAGAGAAGAGCAATAGGAACCCCTCCAAGCCTAGCCAAGACTGTGAGGAGTCTCATGGTTGAGTTGCAAAGCTGCAAGGCCGATAATGAAAGGATGATGAAAGAACAAGAAAAGCAAACTGAAATTAATGCAGTTCTACTGCAGAGCTTATCTGACCTACAGTGACAAATGCAGCATGAACCTGAGATGCAAAATCGTGGTCGTGTCAGTGGCCACACTGAGAGAAGCACATCCAGAAAAGTCCACCCCAGAGGTAAAGGACCAGTGCCAGAGGATTCCACTGAGAAGGAAGTTGGTGATTCAGAAGGCTCTTCCAGTAGCAGGACCAGTTCCTATTCTCAAAAGAAACAAAAGAAGCAAAAGACTTCCAAGAGTCACAAATTTGAGGAATTCAAAAAGGCCAAACCTCCCTCCTTCGACAGCGAGATAAAGAAGGGAGAGGAAGCTAAGGCTTGGCTACTTGGACTGAAGAAATATTTCAGAGTCCATGATTTCTCGGAGAACTTGAAGGCCCGAGTGGCCACTTTCAATTTGAACGGAAAGGCTTCCATCTGGTGGGAAGACCTTAAGAATATGAAAGGGGTCCGCGAGGAGGACCTGTCGTGGAAACAGTTTGAGAAATACTTCTGGAAGAAGTATTTGTCGGAAAGGTATTTCGACGAGAAGGATAAAGAGTTTTATGAACTCAAACTGGGACAACTTACTATGGAGGAGTATGTCAATAAATTCCTTGACTTACTGAGGTATGTACCCTACATCAAAGTAGAGAAGGCGAAGGCACAATGCTTCATCAGTGGGTTACCCAAGGAGTATCGGAACCGAATCGAATTTGATGAGCCGAAGACCTTAGAAGACACTATACGAAAGGAAACATATTGTCATGAACAATATGGACATTGGGCAGAGTCTCGTGGAGACTGGAAACAGAAGAGTGGTTCGAGATTTCAGAAAAAGGGGAGCAAATCCTTGGGATTTAAAAATTTCAAGAAGAACCACAGAATGAACTATCCAACCCGGAGTGTACTCCAGTAGAACTTTCCCTCGGAGGACGGAAATAAAACTTCTGGACCTATACCAGTAAAGACTGATAACCCAAAGAGGAAACCTTTGGAATGATGGGATTGCAGAGGAGAGCATCTCCGGAGAGACTGTCCACACCGACAACAGAATAGTCAGAGAATTTATAACATGCAGGAAGCTACCACCGTCAATGATGTGACAAAGAGTGTGCCGCAGATCTATGCAGCCTTGGATAATAACCAAGCTGACCACCAAGCTTCAGTGGTGGAAATAGAAGGTATGATTTTCAACCATCTGGTGTCTGTTTTGATTGACCCTGGTTCAAATTTGAGTTATATAGCCCCTAAAGTTGTTGATAAATGTAAGCTACATCCACGAAAATAAACTAAGCCATGGTTGGTATAGTTAGCCACTAGCACTAAAAGAAAGGTGGTAGAGGCCATACCAGCCTGCCAGTTAATGTTGGGTGAATTTCCCACCCAAGAAACCCTTAATGTATTACTCCTGGGGTCATACGACCTGTTGATTGGTATGGACTGGTTGGCCGCCCATAAAGCCAAACTGTACTGTTACTATAAAACCTTAGAATGTGTGAGAAAAGAAGGAAAAAGGATAACCCTTCAAGGGATCCGAAAACCGGTCTCTGTGAGAAAAATATCAGCCCTGCAAATGAGGAAGTATTGTCGAAAGGGATGTCCCCTATATGCAATACAGGTGTTGAAGACAACCGAAGGTGCAAACCCAAGCCCTGATGATCACCCTATCCTGAGAGAATACAAAGATGTATTTCCGGAAGAGGTACCGGGTCTACCTCCGAGAAGACACATTGACTTCTCGATAGAAATCGCACCAAGAGTGGTGCCAGTGTCTAGAACACCCTACCGGATGAGCATGCCTGAGTTAGTTGAACTCAAATTGCAATTGAAAGAAATGATGGATAAGGGCTATATTTGACCCAGTGTGTCCCCATGGGGAGCACCAGTCCTGTTTGTGAAAAAGAAGGATGGCACCCTTAGACTGTGCATAGATTACAGACAACTCAATAAAGTAACCATAAAGAACAAGTACCCGTTGCCTAGGATCGATGATCTATTCGATCAGTTGGGAGGTGCATCTGTCTTCTCAAAGATTGACTTGAGGTCGGGTTACCACCAAGTCTGAATCAAGGGTGAATACATCCATAAAACTGCCTTCCGGACACGGTATGGTCACTATGAGTTTGTGGTAGTGCCATTTGGGTTAACCAATTCCCCTGCCACTTTCATGTGCTTAATGAACAATGTACTCAGTAAATTTTTAGATAAATTTGTACTGGTCTTCATTGATGACATATTAATCTACTCTAAGAATAGAGAAGAACATGAAGAACATCTTAGACTTGTGCTGCAAGTGCTAAGAGAGCATCAACTCTATGCTAAATTCAGTAAATATGATTTCTTTCAGAAGCAAATACATTACTTGGGACATGTTCTGTCCGAGGAAGGGGTAGCAGTAGATCCTGACAAGATCAGGTCTGTCATGGAATGGCCTACCCCAAAGGATGTCTCAGACATCAGATCCTTTATGGGATTGGCGGGATACTATAGAAGATTCATAAAAGATTTCTCCAAGATTGGTTGTCCAATCACTGCCCTCCAGAAGAAGGGAATGAAATTCCTGTGGACACAGCAATGTGAAGAAATATTTCAAACCTTGAAACATTTACTAACTCATGCACCCGTGTTGAAAATTGTTGACCCAAAAGTTGACTTCCTTGTGTGCATAGATGCCTGTAAGGAAGGACTCGGAGGAGTCCTCATGCAGGAAGGAAAGGTGATCTGTTATGAATACCGAAAATTGAATGAACATGAGGTCAACTATGTGACTCACGATCTAGAACTGGCTGCCATAGTGCATGCCTTAAAAATGTGGAGGCATTACCTCTTGGGAAGAAAATTTGTGCTTATGACAGATCACTGTGGATTACGGTATTTGTTCGACCAACCAAAGCTCAATGCTATACAAGCTAGATGGATGGCCCTCTTAGCGAATTTGATTTTGAAATAAAACACATCAAAGGGAAAGAAAATAGGGTGGCCGATGCCCTTAGCAGAAGCATGAGAATGATTCACCTGGCAACAGTGAGTACCTGCGAGACAGATGTCAAGAACAGAGTCAGAAATGCACAAGTGACAAATCCCTTCGTTCAAACTGTGACCCTATACCTACAGCAAGAGTCCTCTGGAGTGAAATACGAAGGCTATCAGATGACCAAGGGAGGATTGCTCACCTACAGGGATAGACTGTACATTCCAAATTGTGACGACTTGAAGAGGTTCATTATGGATGAACTACATAAAAGACCATACATTGGTCACCCAGGATACCATAAAATGATCACTGCCACCCGGAAACAATTTTATTGGCCCAGCTTGAAGAAGGACATAGCCAAATATTTGGCCCAATGCATAGAGTGCCAACAGGTTAAAGCGGAACATCGACACCCAGTAGGACTATTACACCCTTTACCCATCCCAGAATGGAAATGGGAAACCATCTCCATGGATTTTATCACTGGATTTCCAACTTCAACCAAACATAATGACGCCATTATGGTAGTGGTGGATAAACTAAGAAAGTCTGCTCATTTCATCCCCATCAAATCAACCTGCAAGGCGATAGATATCACCCATGTATTCATGAAAGAGGTGTTCCAACTGCATGGCATGCCGAAAGAGATAATATCTGACAGAGACACAAAATTTACTTCAAATTTTTGGAAATCACTGATGACGGGTTTAGAGACTAAATTGTTGTTTAGCACCGCCTATCACCCTCAAACTGACGGACAGACAGAAAGAGTAATAAAATATTAGAGGATATGTTAAGGATGCAAGTAATGCATCAGCCCAGGAAATGGGAAGACTACCTGCCATTGGCAGAATTTGCCTACAACAATGGCTACCAAGCATCCTTAAAGATGAGTCCCTTCGAGGTCCTCTATGGTAGACAGTGTAATATTCTATTCAGCTGGAGTAATCCTGTAAACAGGATTTCCTTTGGACCCGACATGTGGAAGGAAATGGAACAACAAGTGACTCAGATAAAAAAAAATCTAAAGATCGCTCAGAACCGACAGAAAAGTTATGTTGATCAAAAGAGAACTCCAAGAGAGTTCAAAATGGGAGACCATGTATATCTCATAATTAACCCCAGAAGGAGTTCCCTGAAAATGGGAGCTTGTGCCAAATTGGCACCCCGGTATTGTGGACCCTTTGAGGTTCTAGACAGAGTGGGACCTGTAGCCTATCGGCTAGTACTTCCTCCCACAGTAAAAGCACATAATGTTTTCCATGTTTCATTATTAAAGAAATATGTACATGATGCTAATCATATAATTGATTGGTCTGTGATCCAGGTGGAACCGGAGGGAGAATTTCTACCAGAACCCCAATGCATATTGGACAGAAAGGAAACCCCGCTCCAGAACAGAACCATTGCACAGGTCAAGGTGCAGTGGAAACATTTTGGCCCAGATGAGGCTACATGGGAAATGGAGGATGTCATGAGACAGTCATATCCGATTTTGTTTACTTCTATACATACAATTCATGTTGGTAGATAAGAACATCGAGGACGATGTTCCTTTTTAAGGGGGAGGGAATTGTAACACCCTGTTTCCCCCAGCTTGTAAATATAACTGGACTGGCCAAGAACTATGGAAAACTCATGAATGTGAATATGTGATGTAAATGGACCTTGAGGAAGAGGTCAATGAATGTGAATAAAATTTTGAAGTTATTGCAGGACTCCTGAGAGGGGATGTGCAGAAAAAGAGACCACGATGGTGGTGGAAGGCCCCTGAAAAGGTGGCGATAACTTCCACCGAGAATTAAATACCGTATTTGGACTCCATTGGCCCGGAGAACCAAAAGTGGCTCGCTGGCCCTGAAATTTAATTCCTCGTAGGCTGGTAGGCGGATGGCTTGATGAGGGATGGGATGGTGAACTACCCATCTGTAGAGCCGTCAGGCCTGATTGACGCGAGGGTAATCATGCCACACGCAACCTCGTGAGAGGATAAGGTGTATGGTAGAAGCGATTGAGAGGGCAGAAGCGAGGGGAACTCTGGCAATTTTTACGCAGAGTGAGTGATAGCAGAGAGGGAGGATTGCAACCTTCGCTCCTGGTCACTGGAAGATAGAGAAAGGAAGTCTCAGAACATCGTGGTCTCAGCTCGGGGGTGGCTAGTGGTAAATCCTTTGGGAGTCGTTGAGCCTACAGTTGGGTGGAAATGAGCACCCCTCTCAGTAGTCGCACCCGCTTCTGAATTTTTTTTTTGATAAGTGTTTTGTTCATACTACATCTTGAAATTCATATGCTGACATATATTCTCATAACCTGTGAAATGGTGAACAATTACAATATAAGAATGTCTGTGCAGTGTTTTGATAAGTAATGTTAGATATATGCTTATAACAGAATGACCACGCATGGTTTATATTGATAAATGAACTTAACTAGGCATGAGTCGAACTAAGTTAGGCTTTTAGCCCGTTCTCGGGGAGTCGCTTACCCTTATCTACCCCTGGGAATGCCCCGGTATAGACCTCTTTACAGAGATTCCCTGGTTAGAAAGGTTCACCAAGAACCCCGAAAAGGGTCTTGAACGCGCAAGTCTCATTAACCCTGTACAAGGAGGAATGACCCTCTTAAGGTTCTGAGGTAGCAGTATAGGGATAGGTAACAAATCAACAAACAATGTCTCTTCGGATGACCCATAGACATTCACGACTGTTAGATTGACAAAAGTAACCAGAGCGTTACATACCTTGCCCCATTTTCCCTCTATCTTCGTGAACAACGAGGAAAACTGGATCGTAGAGCCCAAGGCCCAAGAGAACATTTGAACCATTGATCTTGCCACATCCACGAAGTAGTGGAGGAATACGTAAGAAGGGACAACCTGAGCTATTGGATCTCATTCAAAAATCCTGTCAGTCGTTGGATTGGGTTAATATACTCTGAGTCTAGTCTCTAGAGTGTACGCGGGAGGAATGGATCTAGGCCATTAGATATTGGCCCATTTACCCATCAACCGTCCGATCGGATATGAGGTGCGCAGGGTTTAAGACTTCTTACACCAGGCAGACATCCCGACCTTCATCGGGACATCAGTATTTGGAAAGTCGGATTTCCTGAGGTCAAAGGAATCGGGACATCGAAAGTCTCGAAACCTCAGAGGAATCGAGACTGTCTGTTTGAGGATACACATGGCAGAGATCGGAGCCATCGAGGAAGGCCCAACAAGGAAGTCATATATCGGCATTTGGGTCATCGGGAAATCGAAGATCCCGGTGACAAGAGTTTTGTGCACTATGAAATCGTGAAACGCGATACCCCAATCAGTGGGGGACAGTTGTCAGTGCATTCGAAGAAGTGGAAGCCCCCCTTGAGTGGGAGCCAGCTGTCGGCACAACGGATAAGGAGGAGAGCATGTCGTGAGAGGGCCAGTTGTCAGCGCAGCAAAGAGTCGGTAATAGGAGAATCGGGGATTCTGTGGTCGTGGGAACTTTACATTTAAAAGTCATGAACCCCGAAACACCGACGAGAGGTAAGGTTGTGGTCACAGAGACATTGGTCACGTGGACTAAGGACTTAGCCTGGGAAGCTAAGGCAGCAGAAGGATGTGTCGGGGATCGAGAATCGGTGAACCGAGTTGTTGGTACATTACGAGTTTCAAAATCCCGATAGGAGGAATCCCAATATAAGTACATGGTTGTGGCCATACGAGAGGTGGTCGCATGGACCAGGGCTTAACCTGGACCGTCCATCCATTTAGGACGCGTGTCGGAGATCCGAAGAGAGTCGGGAATTGACATATCGGGTATTCCGTGGAAATATTCCCTTTGGTATTGAAAACCCCAAAACTCTGACGAGAGGTAAGGGGGCGGTCATATAGAGGGAGGTCGTATGGACCCCAAAAGACTAGCCCGAGGGACTAGCGAACGTCGAAGCACGTCGGGAATCAGAGGATCGCGGATCCAAGGTGCATATGCCCTTTGACATTGGAAAGCCCGAAACCCCGACGAAAGGAAAGCCATAAGACTGTGGTCTTGAGTGCACGGTCGTATGGACTAGGATGCTAGCCAGGGAAGGGCTAAGACCAAAAAGGAGTTCATCGGAAATTGTGAATTACAGAGTACAAGAACCCTTGACAATGGGAGAGACGAAACCCCAATAACCTGAAATTAGGTTCAGGGAAGACTACGGTTAGGTGAAGGAAGCCGTGTAGGTGAATGAAAGACCCGTGGACCGGGTTTGGCATTTTGCGGCCACAAGATTCGGGGATTCTCATTGTTGAGAACTAAATGAAAATTTTTGACTCTAGGTAGTGGGTGTGTTACAATTCGATATCTACTTTTTTGGGATTCCATGGTCTCAACATCCCCTTCTAGTGGCTCATTTCTTTCTTCTCTGCTTTAATATTCTCTTGATCCGCCTCCCACAAATCTTATGTATATTTTAACAGATCTTCAACATATCTCATCTACTCAAACCTCTATTTTTTCCTACCAACAACAATGAAACAATTTGTTGGTTATTAATATCATGTCTAAGTTTGTATCTTCAAATTGAGTGACCCAGGGTTCATGTCTGTTCAGGTTTCCAACAAAGCCTCTAAAACTATTGCCCCCCCTGGTAAACTAGAAGGCAATGCAATGCATAGGGTACACTGCGTCGTCACACCCAATATAGTCTTGATGGGTGGATGCAATACTCATGTGTTTGCAGCCTAGGATTGAGTGGGGAATCTGAGAATTGTATCCTGAGAGTTCTGTTTTAACTTATTATCGCAATACACTGTCAATTATGATTAAGCAAGAAATATAACAACTCATTCATTTATCATATCAACAACTACTGAAGAATAAAGAAACACATGCATTCAATCACATAACACAAGTTTTACCATGGTTCACCCCCCCTGGGCTATGTCCACAAAGATCTGGATCTTATCTCTTTTATTATATTCGTTCTGAAACTACAACGTCGCATGCTTTATAACTCTTCTCAGTTAGGTTGAGATCTATTATGAGGCAGAATAGATCGCATCAGGATCCTCAACTTGTGATCTAACCCTCAATATCTACCCTCCTCAGTCCTCCCTAGCTCAACATCTTACAAGATTAGGTCATACAACAAAATATTACATCGCATCAGCTTCCTCACATCCGTCTCTTCGCATTTCTCTCTTTTTCCCCTCTTATTATTATCTCCCTTGTGTCTCTGATTCTATGAGACCTAGGTATCTATATTTATATGTTTTTGTCTCTTCAGCCATTACAATGTGATGCAAAAACCCTAACCCCAACGTCGTTAGGTATTCCATCCATGCATGCATGTTTCTCTTCCTTCCAGCTGTCACTTCCCTCGTTCATGCCTTCTTTTCCAAAATCCCCTTTCTTTCTGCTTTGTCCTGCTTCCAACACTCAGCTTATATTCATTTTCACTATTAAAATTCTCTATATGTCTATCAATTTTAAGGCGTCTCTGATAATGCGACAAGAGTAATGAGGGGTAGAAGATAAGATTTCAGTTTGGTTGAAGCAAATTAAATTCCTAGTGTTATAAGAGTGTTCAATAATCACTTATTTTGAAATGTATTTATCAAAGGTATCAATAATATGTTCCTTAAAATGTTTTTTAACTAATCGACTAGTTTGATCAATATATTTTTTTCCACAAGAGAAAATGATAGAAACCTTGAGAGAATAATCGGTTAGCTTTGTCTTTAATGGTTCTAATTAATTGTTTGAGGTTTTTGTGAGGCTTAAAGAGAAACTTTGTATTATGTTTACCCAATATTTTGAATAATGGATCAATGATGCCATGAATGTAAGGGAGAGAAACTTGGACTTGGGAAGGAGAAAAGTATCGATTGTTCTTGGGTTTAGGGTAGAGGATAGCTTGTAAATATTAATTGGTTGAGAAAGAGGATATACATTTTCTTTAATAGCTATAGCGAGGTGGGTTCATTGTTTATTTAGTTATTGAGGGGAAGAGATTCAAATAGATATAGAACTAAGAGTTTTAAGGGCCATATATTTTTTAGAAGGGTGGTGTTGGGAATGGGCATGGAAATATCTGTCAATATGAGTCTTTTTTATAAAAACGTGATGGGAGAGGGAGCCATTATGTTAATGATTTACAAGAACATCTAAACAAAGAAGGGAATTGTATTGTTCAATTTCCATAGTAAATTGGATGTGTGAAGATAAGATATTAAGATGGTCACAAAATGATTTAAGAGAAGAATTCCCATGGGTGTCATCATCAAGTATTCAAGTGTTATAAATTCATCTTTAGGGAGGTTGGGTGAAGGGATTTTAGAATAATGAAGAATTTGAAGAATTTGGATGGAATCTTGATTGATATCTTCACCTTAATGAATAGGGAAAATAGAAGTAATGAATTCAATAGAGCACAAGATTTCCTTTAACAATTTTTATTGGGAGAGAATAACATAATAAACAATCTAAAATAAGGATAATAAAATGTGTCTCATTTTATGGAAGATAAATTAATGATAATGGAAGAAACTAAAGAGAAAGGGGAAGAAATAGAAGAAGGAAGAGAAGGAGAAAGTAGTGGTTATAATTGAATAAATTTTCTTAGGGAAATATTTGTTTAACCCAAAGGTATTAAGAGGATTTTAGTGTTAGAAAAACATGATCGCAGGACAATAAAATAAAAATAGATGAGGAAATAAAATAAAGTAGATACACAATACAATACAGACATAGATATGCGTGGTTCACCCAGTGTGGGTTACGTCCACTGGAGAAATTTCTAGGTCCTTAATTTTCTATTATCTAGAAAATGAAGGGATACAACCTACAAAACACTCGTTGTAACTTCCTCTTCTTTCTCTCACAATATCCTCTCTCAGAATATAATATCTTCTCTCACTCTCACACAACTGCAATATAATTCCTCATAAAAGAGGGTTTCCATCTAGGGAAAAAACCTTAACGTAACTTCTACTGTCAGATCTATGACCTTATAATGAATGGTCTAGACTAATTACGAAATCATAATATTTAGAAGGAAAATTTCCTAAAAAAATCTCTTTGGGGGTGCTGCCCCTGAAACCCCACTAGGCGAGGGCTCCAAAAAGTGTTTTCACCCCCCCTTGGACACCCTTGGCTCAAAATGTGCAGGGGAAATTCCCCCCACCCATCAGGAAATGGGGTCCAAACGTGGATAAAAAAGGACCCCTAAATGGGGCCCTTGACCAAGTTTTGGAAGATTCTTGGTCATGTTGACCTATTTTGGGATTTCGACAGCTTGTCGAAGATGGAGCGTAAGACAAAGCAGAGATCGTGGGATCTCAGCCCCCTTTTGGGTCCTTTTTGGGATTTGGGAATATGTAACGGGAATGAGATGTCGACCCATGGGTTTACCCATGTTTAGGCCTATTTTGTATGTATAAATAGAAGGTTAGGCAATGTAATAACTAGTTGAATAGTGCGCAAGTGTTGTGCAAGTTGGCTAAGTGCTAAGAGTGGGATCTATGTGATCAAGAAGTATAAGGCTTCATGCATACCGTGTGAGACTTGTAGAGCCAAGTGTAAGTCATTGTAAGAGACTGTGGAAATCTTTGTGTTGTAATGCAAGGAAGGAGGATCTAGCAAGCTGCGCAGATCTCCTGTCTTATGCGGAGTAAGGGTTTTTGGATCTGTGCATGTAGATGACTAATTGAAGCTAATAAAGAAGAAGAGTTGGTGGACGTAGCCCCAGGGTGGGGTTGAACCACGTAAATATTGTGTTATTCTTCTTTGTGTGATGTTCTGATGTGTTTATGTGTTATGTGCTAAGTACTTTGATATAGATAGATACATATATTTATTCTTTGTGCTTATGATGAATCTGGATGCTAGATATGACATCTGTGAACTTGCTTAGTGCTTGAATCTACTAGATCTGATCTAATTCCTTTGCTAAGTGATTATATACATTAGGTCAGAGTGAATGCTGTGATGCTCTGTTTTCTCTGCGGAGTAGATATTGGTTAGATAATGATGAACTAATGGTGCTAAGTTCTCTATTAAGTGTTATAATCACAGATCTGTGTCCCAGCTAAGGTTGCAGACACATGATTCCTACAACCACACCTACCTCTACCTCGGGTGAGACTTCATCTTCTTTGCAGGTGTTGTCGAAAGGGCTGGTAGTTAGGGTTTTGTTGGTGCATTATTGTAGTGTTGAACCCTGGGTTTTCCCCTGTGCCAACAAATGGTTCCGTTGCTAGGACCTGAAACTATGATTGCTAGGAACTGAGGAAGAAGAAGCTATGTGCTAATGAAAAGAAGTCCAATCTGAAGAAAAGAGGTAAGATCCTGAAGCTTTCTGCCCTAAGAAAGGTAAAAGTGAGAATTATTGATTAAAATAGGTAAGATTTGAAATCTCTGTGCTTTGATAAAGGTAAGAATATTGAAATTTTCTAGATCTGAAAGCTTTGTGCTTTGCAGAAGTAAGATAAGAGGAATTTTTTGTTTCTAAAGCATGGATCTATGTATGTTTGATAGATTCTATCCTAGCTTGAAAACTAGGGTATTAATAGATGAAATAATATTTGATATGAGTAGATCTGATAAGAATAGTGGAAAATATGTTATACCTATGCATAAAAAGGATATTTGGACTAATAAGTGTATGCAGGATCCTAGAAAGAATTTTTTGAAGGTTAGCTACCATGATCCTAGTGTGCAGTACAGGAAAGGCTAAGGATAATTTAAAAGAAAGAGAGGATTAACCCTTTGTTACAGTTGCAGAAGACCGGGACATCTTGCTAAGGAATGCCCTAGGAGAAGACCTAGTTGTCCTTGTTGTAAAGCTATGGACCATGAAGTTTTGGATTGCCCTAGAATGATTGCTAAGGTTGAAAAAATGAATATGAATCAAGAAAACCCTAAGGCAGATCCATAAACTAAGATTATGACAAAATCCCATAAAGAATCAGAGAGAGCATTGCTACAGATAAGAGAAACCCTGAATGACCATCGACATGTCAACTTATCAGAGATCTTCAAAGAAAAAGAATTCCTTGAAGCAAGAATATGAGACTTCAACGTTGACTGTGTTCTGGATGAGGAAACATAGGTGAATATTATGACATAAAGAACTTGGGGACTTTTAGGAAATCCTTTTATGATTCCCTCATTGGGAGGAATAGGATTATTCAGAGGAAAATTGATAACCCTATGTGGGAGACTTGCCAAGCTACCTATGACTATCAATAGAGATTCGAAAGAGGAAGATTTTGAGATTTTTAAATTCAGTGAGAACAACGCCCCATTTACCATGCTACTAGGAAAACCTTGGATTGAAGGAGATCATGCCAGAAGGAAAGAAGAAGAAGAAGTTTTAGAACAAAAGAAGCAAGATTTAAAATAATTCATGACTAGAAGGATCACACACTTGTTTGAAGAACAAAAGAACAGACCAAATCCATTTAACACCAGAAACCCAGATGTTGAAGTTGCAAGAACACTAGAAGAACCACTTAGTATTGAAGTACCTATTCCAAATGAAGAAGGGTTACCCTTGAATCTTAAGAAAGAATCTCAACAACATGAAGTAACTATGCGACAAAAATCTAAGGATCAGAATGGAAAGAGACACACCAAGACAAATCTCACTAGGAAGAAGGATAGAAAGCTAAGTAAGAAGCGAGCTAAGATAAACAAGTTGCAGAAGGTTCCAAAGGAAACCTCACAGAAGAAAAAAATGCAAAATTGGAGCTTCGTCTGGATATCAGAACAACGACACATGGAACTTCGCCATGATGAAGCAATATAGCCGTTGGGGACATTATAACCGTTAGACCAATGCCCTGAATGGATAGAAATACATTTATGAACAAAAAACTCACTATATGACCGTTAGGACCATGCCATAATGGACAAAACAGAGTTAATGAAGCCGTCATACCCATTGCAAGCTACCCGTTGTCGAGTTACCTATTTATCCCATCGCACCATGCACCGAGAACACTTTTTCCAATTGATAATTTGAGCTCGCAAACTAAGTCGAGTTTATACAATGATCATCACGCTCTTTCTCTCTATCTCATTACTGTGTCTAAGCTACCCCTCGAACCGGAGATTGTTAACCCCGAGTGTGTGTGTCGGACGAGTTGAGCGTTGTTGAGAAAATTGTTGAATAAGTTTTGATAGACCTCATGACTGAAAGAGTCATGTCCATGTCCATAGGTATACAAGAATCATCCACGAGAGGACTGCCATCCTCTTTGTCCACTGCTCGCGGAGCCGAACCATCTCAAACATCTAATAAAAAGCGAGCCAAGAACAAGGATGATCTAGTGAATGCTAAATTGATCCCGATCATATTTCCCACCTATCTACCACCTATGAGTGGCGAAATAAATCGAGACAGTGTGACCAGATATTTTGACTACACTTTGGTCACTGCGTACCTCCCGAAGGGGATACACACAGTTCGAGAAGACCAAGATAAGATTGTGGTGTTGAAATTTAGCGACTTCAACCTCAGAGATAGAAAATTTTACAACATGCTCGCCCCACATAAGTACCTGACCTGGACTAAGGGGAAGAATTTGAAGATAATCCCCCAGTCATGGACCCATAACCTCATGCAGTCCACCTTGCTCAATGTCATGAAGATTCCTCACTTTGGATGACACCAGGAGGTGAATGCATGTGTCAAATTGTTGTTGTCCTATTAGCATGGAGGTTATTTGTGGTTAAACTGTCGTATAACAGTTGATTCGACACTGATCAATCGGATCACGGGGTTAAGTATGCAAGGACCTGATCCAAAATATTTTTGTCCAGGAAAAGCCATGGATCATGCTCTAGCACAGCTGATCAAGGACACTTATGGAAATGTCTAGAAGGGCACGCGAGGCTACAAGGTAGCCTCTATCCAGAGTGGCGCAGTGCGCCTCACATGTCAATTGATCGCAGGGAAGTTAGTACAAAAACCCAACCTACCCAAGTCACCGGTTTTGTAGTCGACCTCGCAGGGAAGTGCACAGAAGGACTTCAGATGAACTGGGCGAAGTACCTGGTGAATGAATTAGAACTCGACTACAGAGAAGCCCAGGATCAAGGGTACAAATTTCATTTTAGTTGGATATTGATCCTGATCGCTTTTATTGCTTGGGAGATGTCAGAAGGTGCGACCTTCCTGGACATTGAGCCTTTTGAACCATTGGCCGCGAATTTCAATACACTATGGTACTCAAGCGATATGAATAAATAGTGGCAGTCCAATGCTATTTTTCATACCTATTACAACCACCTGAAGACAACCATCCAATCTGAGCCTCGCATCACTCCGAACACTCTACACTAGTTCAGGCCCTTGATGAAGTTTAATGCAGATCGACATTTTATTTACATCACAATGTGCGTTGACGAACACAAGCAACAACTCCAATCCTAATATAAGCTAACGGAGGAGGATTTAGAGGAGATCACCAAGGACTGGTCGGTGGACCTCCTCATTCCAATAGAACCTGCAGAGATGCCTGACATTGATAGCCCAAAAATTGCGCAGGATACACCCAGACCTAGCAAGACAAAGAAAACTGAAGAGGTTAAGGATTTAGACAATGCATCCATGAAGACTGCTTCCATCTCACCAGAGCAAGGAGGTGATGGTGAAGATTTGAATGACAAAGAGGTCAAACAGTAACAGGGTGACAAGGTTGATCCCCTGAAGAAGAGGAAAGGTTTTCCTCTAAAACCTTCCTCCCAGAAGAAAGAGAAGGCCACCATGACCAAGATACAGACCGTCCTCACCTCTGATGACTTCGACTTCCTCATAGCAGCCCTACAAGATGCTTCACTGGAAATAGCAGAGAAACAAGAAGAAAAGAAAGAGGAGTTGTATGATCGAATTGAGGCTGAACTCCGAGGGGTACAATAAGCCCTATAGTCCAGCCGCGCAGTCCCCACTGAATCGGGAGAGCCAAAATTGGGAGATGAGTCATCTCAACTCCACCGCTTAGCCGATACAGTCGAAGCTCACCTTCGACGAGCATAGGAAGAAACAACGCAAGCCACCCAGGCTTTGACACAAGTATAAGGGGTACTAGTAGAGAAACGCAGTGCTGCAGAACAGGAAAATCTTGCTCTCCAAGCAAAGTTTGATGTAGAAAAAGCATAAATACAACAAGAAAAGGAATAGTTTCTCGTGGAGCAACTCAAAGTAAAGGAAGTAGTCAACAGAGCACTTCGCTATGTGACAGTCATAGAACTAAAGGCTGAAGAGCAAGTTCCATAACAAATAGCGCAACTTGAAGAAGTGATCCGACAGCTACAACAATGCATAACAGATTTGGAGCTACGCGCAGTACATGAGACCCCTCAAGATGTAAGAGACCAAAGGGAAGAAACTACAAGGAGAGTAGTTGAAAGGCTCAAAGCTCTTACCCTGGAATGTAAGAAACTCATTGATCGTAGTGCTCTGGCATATGGGCAACTCCCTGACATTCCTGATTTAAGAGCACTGGAGTTTCAACTCCAAAAGGTGAAGTACTAAGCCAAAAAGATACAGGCGCAGCTGAAGTCCCTGTCAGCTGTGGAAATAATGAAGCGCTCCCAAGAGCAATGCAATGCACAACAAAAAATCCATACTATCCAGAGTAGAGTTATGGAGATAACTTAGAAACTCCAACCTGTACAAGACAATGCCTATCAATTGTTTATAGAGGTAGAAGGCCAAGGAGCATAGTTAGAGCAGGTTGTCACTACAACACAACAACATCTAGAGGGAGCTATCAGTGATGCAGTCATCCATGAGTTCGCTGAAAAAGAGGTCGTAGCACAACAATAGGTCGAAGCATCTCGAGCCAAGCTTGAGGCGTTCAAAGAAGAACTAGTCAGACCAGAGTGACTCGGGACGAGTCACAGGTGAGAGTTGGGGGCCTGTTGGCCCTTGACCAAGTTTTGGGAGATTCTTGGTCATGTTGACCTATTCTGGGACTTCGAAAGCCTGTTGGAGATGGAGCACAAGATGAAGTAGAGATCGCAGGATCTCGTCCCCTTTTTGGGTCCTTTTTGGGATTTGTGAATATGTAACGGGAATGGGATGTCGGCCCATGGGTTTACCCATGTTTAGGCCTATTTTGTATGTATAAATAGAAGGCTAGGCAATGTAAGAAGTAGTTGAATAATGTGCAAGTGTTCTGCAAGTTGGCTAAGTGCTAAGAGTGGGATTTGTGTGATCAAGAAGTTTAAGGCTTCGTGCATATTATGTGAGACTTGTAGAGCCAAGTGCAAGTCATTGTAAGAGACTGTGGAAAGATTTGTGTTGTAATGCAAGGAAGGAGGATCTAGCGAGTTGCACAGATCTCCTGTCTTATGCGAAGTAAGGGTTTTTGGCTCTATGCATGTAGATGACTAATTGAAGCTAATAAAGAAGAAGGGTTGGTGGACATAGCCCCAGGGTGGGGGTGAACCACGTAAATACTATGTTATTCTACTCTGTGCGATGTTCTTATGTGTTTATGTGTTATGTGCTAAGTACTTTGATAAATATAGATATATATGTTTATGCTTTGTGCTTATGATGAATATGGATGATAGATTTTCCATCTGTGAACTTTCTTAGTGCTTGAATATGCTAGATCTGATCTAATTCCTTTACTAAGTGCTTATATACATTAGATCAGGGTGAATGCTGCGATGATCTGTTTTCTCTGCGGAGTAGATATTGGTTAGATAATGATGAACTAACAGTGCTAAGTGCTCTATTAAGTGTTATAATCATATATCTGTGTCCCAACTAAGGTTTCAGACACCTGAGTCCTGCAACCACCCCTGCCTCTACCTCAGGTGAGACTTCATCTGCTTCACAGGTGTTGCTGAAAGGGCTGGTAGTTAGGGTTTTGTTGGTACATTGTTGTAGCATTGAACCATGAGTCTACCCCTGTGACAAGAAGTAGTATTACCTCTCAAATACCCGAGAATACACTTCACTTCATCCCAATTTTCTTTACATGAATTGTTCATATACCCGCTCACAACTCCCATTGCATGTGCAATATCTGGTCTTGTGCACACCATCATATACATCAATCTACCAAATGTTGATGAATAAGGGACCCTGAACATATATATTATCTGGTCCGATCTTGGGACACATTTCCTTGGTTAATTTAAAATGGTTGACCAAAGGTGTACTAATTGGTTTTTCATTATGCATTATAAACCTCTCCCACACCTTCTTTATATACTCACCCTGAGACAATGTGAATTTTTGATTTTTCACGTCTCTTGTTATTCTCATACCAAAGATTTTCTTTGAAGCACCCAAATGCTTCAATGCAAATGAATTAGCTAATTTATTTTTTAGCACATTTATATCCTACATGTTAGACCTTGCAACAAGCATGTCAAATACATACAATAGAAAGATAATATAGCTTCCATTTTCTAACCTCTTAAAATAAGCATAGTGATCAGAATGGCATCTACTATAACCTTGTTCTGTCATAAACCTGTCAAACTTCAAATACCACTTCCTTGGAGCTTTCATTAGGCCATACAAGGTCTCCTTCAACATGCATACCAAATTATCCTTTCCTTTGAACTCAAACCCCTGTGGCTGCTGCATATAAATCTCTTCCTCCAAATCCCCATGGAGAAAAGATGTTTTTACATCTAATTGTTCAAGATGCAAATATTCTACTACCATGAGACTTAAAATAGTCCTAATTGGAATCATTTTAACAACATGAGAATATATTTCATCAAAATATATACCTTTCTTTTATGCAAACCCCTTTACAACAAGTCTATCCTTAATTTTTGCTTCCATCTTCTTCCTTCAACTTGTAATCCCATTTATTTTGCAATGCTCTTTTTCCTGAAGGAAATTGAACCAACTCCCAATTCTATTTATTTACCAAGGAGTCCATTTTCTTTTTCATTCCTTTCTCCCACTTCTTTTTAGTGTCTACCTACATTTCTTCTTCATAGCTTTTTGGTTCACCATAGTCGGTCAACAATAAATAATACAATGAAGGAGAGTATTGTTCAGGGGGTCTACTTAACTTGGTATATTTTCTAACAACACTTGTAGGAGTTTGAAGTGCATGTTGCTCATGTTGTTATACATTTTGATTTTCTACTACCTTTGGAATTTCATTTTCTTTGATTTCATGAAGCATTGTGTATTCTATGTTTTCCTTTTCTTATTTCTTTCCCTACAACTTATCTCTATACATGACCTTTTCATTGAATACCACATCTCTACTCCTAATGATTTTATTATTTTCATAATCCCATAAGCGATAACCAAAATCATTAACACTGTATCCAATAAAGACACACTTCTTGGATTTTTCCTTAAGCTTTGTTCTATTTTCTTTATCAATATGGACAAATGATTCACAACTGAATGTATTAAAAAATGAGTAGTTTACCTTTTTACCTGTCCATGCCTCCTCTAGAATTCCATCATCTAAGGAGATTGAAGGCCCTCTATTTATTAAGTAAACAACAATATCTACATCGTTTTCTCATAACTATATGGGAAACCTAACATGAAATGTCATACTCCTTGCACGTTCCATGATTTTTCTATTTATTCTTTTTGACAAACCATTTCCTTCTGGAGTTCTTGGAGCTATATTATCTCTATGAATCCCATGGTATGAAAAATAATCATCAAACTCCTTGCTACAATATTCACCTCCATTTTTTGATCTGAGATAGTTCAATCTTTTTCCTGTCTCATTCTCAACCAAAGATTTCCATTTCATAAAAATATCAAAACATCATTTTTTTGTCGAATATAATAAACCTACATTTTCCTAGTTCCATCATGAATAAAACTAACATAATAATTAGAGCCACCAAAAAATGATACCTAAGTCAGTCCCCATACATCTGTATGCACAAGCTCTAACTTTTCATTATTCTTTTCCTTTCCAACTCTAAGAAATATGTCTCTCTTCTATTTTCCATAAACATAGTGCTCAAAGAAATCCAAATCAATTTGTTTAAGATGTGACAACAAATTCCTTTTATGAAGTATCTGCATCTCCTTCTCACTCATTTGTCCAAGCCTACGATACCACAATGTTGTATCCACTCTTGTAGAAGATGAAGAGATAGAAGAGTCAATATTACCAGTACATAAATACAATGTACCTACCTTCTCTCATTTTCCATTTCCAATGATTATTTAGTGACCTTCCATACCTTATCTATAAATGTAGATATACATATTTCAGTTGCCATTTATCCTGCTGAAATTAGATTTCTTCTTATATCTGGTATATGTCTCACCTCTTTCAGTAACCATTGGTTTCCATTAATTTTTTTTATTTTCACCTTACCCATTCCAACAATTTGACATGGTTCATCAACACCCAAATAAACCTATCCAAAATCACCTTGAACATAATCTTGGAAATATTTCCTATGGGGTGTGACATTAAATGAAGCCCTTGAAACTACTACCCAATATTCAGTAATATTATCTAAAGAGAGAATCAAAGAATCTTGTAACACATCATCTGTTCCATTTGCTTCCTGATTTTTCTCTTGTTGTCCATCTCTTTGTTTCTTTGTAGCTTTCTAGTCTTTCATTAGATGTCCTTTCTTCCCATAATTTCAGCACTCTATCTTTCCTAGTATTTATTTGGATCTTCCCTTCTTAGAATTCCCATGGTTCCCTAATATCTTTCCTCTATCCTTTTGTCTTCCCCTGTTCTCTGCGGTCAATGCATTACCCGGTGTCTCACATGTTCTTCTCCATCGCATTTCCTTGCAAAGGATAACACCAACAACATCATCAAATTTCAGAGTCTTTGAACCGTATAAATAATTACTTACAACCATGACCAAGTTGTTCCAAATTTCTGGCAATGAGCACATGATTATAAGATCCCTAACTTCATCATCAAATTCCACTCCTATAGAACTTAGTTGATTAGTAACTGTATTAAATTCATTTAAATGGTCGACAATGGACCCACCTTCTGACATATTCATATTAAATAATCACTTCAATAGAAATACCTTATTGGAGGCTGAGGGTTTTTCATATGGTTTATCCAATGCCTTCATAAGATCCTACGTTGTCATTTCTTTTGAAATATTGAAAGCCATCGACGCTTCTAGGAACAACCATATTGTTTCCAATGTCTTTCTATCAAGAACCTCCCATTATTCGTCCTTCATACTCGTCGGTTTCTTTGCTTTTCCGCCCAATATTAGGAAAATATATTTATGATATAGGTAGTCTTCCATTTGCATCTTTCATAACTGGTAGTTTTGGCCATTAAATTTCTTGACCTTAAACCTTTCATTTTCCACCATTGTTCCCACTCGAACCAAAAACCCTATTTTCTTATCAGTTAACTTTCACTGTGATACCAATTGTTAGAAAACTAGGATCATAGAGCAATAAAATAAAAAAAGACATGGAAATAAAATACAAAAGATACACAATACAATAAAGACACATATATACGCGGTTCACCCGGTGTGGGCTACATCCACTACATGAATTGTTAGGTCCTTCCTTTTCTATTATCTAGCAAATGAAGAGATATAACCTACAACACACCCACTGTAACTTCCTCTTCTTTCTCTCACAGTCTCGTCTCTTAGAATACAATATTGTCTCTCACTTTCACACAGTTGCAATACAATTCTTCATAAAAGAGAGTTTCCTTCTAGGGAAAAAACCCTAGCATAACTTCTACCATTAGATCTATGACCTTATAATGAACGGTCCAGATGTGGGGGAAAGCCCCCCACACCCCTCGTCAGGAAATGGGGTCCAAATATAGTTAAAACAAGACCTTTGAATCAAAAAGATAATTAGGCTCCATAACCAACATTCATATTAGACGGGTTGTTTAGAACATAAGATGGGAGCAAAGTAAATTGAGGAGATGGGTTGATGAGTAGAAATGGGAGAAATAAAGATTGGTTGAGGAAAGGTGATAAAGTGAAGACATTTTGAAGAATCGAATAAAAATGTCATTAAGGAAGACATGAATGAACTATGTAAGATAAAAGAAGATCAAAACTAATTGCGATAGATATGATAAGCTAAAAAAAAACATATCACTACTAAAAGTTACTCACACACCTGAAAGATATAAAATTTAGCCTCACACCCTTATATATAAAATTAACTATCACACCTTCATATATAAAATTTTGTCACACCTTAACATATATGAATAGATCCAACCAAACTTTAAAAAAATAATATAAAAATATTATAATGTAAGTTTCTTGCCATCATGGCTATGACGCTACATTAAGTTTTTTAATAAAATTTACTATTACATGAATAGATCCAACCAAACTAAAAAGATAAGATAATGTAAAAATATTACAATGTCAGTTTCTTGTCATCATGGCTATGGAACCACATTAGCTGTGGCTGGGTCCTCCAATTTCACTTTATCTTGGTCTAGTGGTACAAGTCGTGGCTTCAGATATTGAATAGGTGTACGCTATCTTGGTCTAGTGGTGCAGTTGACTAGATGTCTCCTTTCTGTTAATTTATGTTTTTCTTTTGCAACATCCCATTATGGAGATTTGCCAGTGGAATTTTGTTGAATGTTTGTTCTCCGTAGCTTTAGTGTAAATATTTGTGATTTTTTTTTATGTAATTTTTGGAGAATAATTTTTTATTTTTAATTTATATATTAAAAACTTTTTGTTGAAATTTATATCACACAAAAAAAAGTTAAATCATCTTACTAAATTGAAATTTTGAATTGGTTAAATTGAGAAATAGATTAATATTTAATACCCTCACAAAACCACTACCTCGCTCAGCAATGTTAACATAACTCCATCAATCCAAAATAATAATTTTTATTAAATTTGAGCCAAAAATTTTGATTTCCTCTTATTATTTCAAGCTCCATGTAATAATGCAAGTGTTCTGTATCTCTTCATTTCTAGAATGATACTCCCATGTGCATTACCAATAACACAAAGTGGATCATACACCAGCAATTGTTCTATATCCCTTCATTTCTAAAATGATACTAGCCATGGGCATTACCCATAGCACAGAGTGAATCGAACTCCAAGAAGTTCAAGAGCAGATTCGGGAGTTTAAACCAGACAGGAACCGTGAAGGAGTTTATCATTGGATTGTGTCCAGGGTTTCATGCACATACAAAATTTCTCCATAACCTAGATCCAAAATTTAAGATCGGATTTATCGACTGCTGAATCGAACTCCACAAAGAAGAAACCCCTCGTACAAGGCTAAATAAAGGTTTCTTCTTGAATTTCTATATTTTAGGCAAACGAGATCCTCCGATATAAATCCCCTAATCATGGTTAAAGGCTGTTCAAACAACAAACAGATTTGTGCTTTAAAATGTTGCTGGAGCAACTCCGTCTTAAACTACTGGAAGGGTCAAGGCCGGAGCCTCTTTAATCACGAAACGATTTCGGGGAGATCGACACTGCTGCCACTGAACTTAACAACTTCACTGAAGGAGACCCCATCTGGACCACCGAGGAAACCACCAGTAATGAAGTGGTCGCCTGCAGAGCCATGATAAGGAGCCGTGGATGGCACTGAATTAGGAGGAACGCGCGTTAGGCGAGGAGGAAGATCGCACGACCAGACTCCCGAAGAATGAGAGAGAGCCGCCGCCGCCTTGGAGGGAGAGGACTACCGCGGACGCACCAACAGAGAGGCAGAGACCTGCACAGAGAAATCGAAGGAAGAGCTCATCAAGCCGTTCATGAAGAACTGAAGGGCGCGGCTAGGGCTAAACCCTAGCCAGGACTACCGCGGAGGCACCAACAGAGACCTGCAGAGAGAAATCGAACGAAGAGCTCATCGAGCCATTCATGAAGAACTGAAGGGCGCGGCTAGGGCTAAACCCTAGCCAGAACTACCGTGGAGGCACCAACAGAGAGAAATCGAAGGTAGAGAAGAAGAGCTCATCAAGCCGTTCATGAAGAACTGGAGGGCGCGGCTAGGGCGAAACCCTAGCCAGGACTACCGCGGAGGCACCAACAGAGACCTGCACAGAGAAATCGAAGGAAGAGAAGAAGAGCTCATCAAGCCGTTGATGAAAAACTGGAGGGCGCGGCTAGGGCTAAACCCTAGCCAGGACTACCGCGGATGCACCAACAGAGAGACAGAGACCTGAACAGAGAAATCAAAGGCAGAGAAGAAGAGCTCATCGAGCCGAGCCGTTCATGAATAACTGGAGGGCGCTGCTAGGGCTAAACCCTAGCGACCGCAGCTCTTACGGAGTGGGTTAATTTGGGAGCATTTTTCTCGAGTTATTAATTTTTTTGTAGTTAGCTTTTAAATTTTTGGTTAATTTAGAATTTTGATGGATTTTTTGAGTATCTGGGTTGGTTTAAAATGAGATAAAACTTTTGGCTTAAGTTTCTGAAATGTATGAAATTTTATCCATGTAAAACTTAAACTACTTTTAAAAATCTAACTGGATTCAAGCCTATTTTTTTTTGTCTGAAAACTAAAACTAGGGTAAGTTTCTGAAATGAATGCAACTTTATCCATGCAAAACTCAAACGACCTCTAAAAATTTAACCAAATTCAAACCCATCTTTTTATCTATGTAAAAATCAAACTACCTCTAAAAATCTAACCTAATTCAAGCCCATTTTTTTATCGATACAAAACTCAAATTACCTCTAAAAATCTGACCTAATTCTAGCACATTTTTATCTGACCTAATTCATGCCCATTTTTTTTTTTCAACCGAAAACCACTGGGAAGAAATATTAAAAGATTGATTGTTATCGATTAAAAAAAACAAATCAAATCCTTTTCTAACGAATTTAGTCAGCATTGTTACCCATAAATGAACAAATTCTCAGGAACCTATATGTCAGTATGATTTATCGATTCCTGAATCGTGGCTCGATGTTCTAACCAATAAAAGGCAGAACTGTTTTCCTAATGGCTTTTTAAATTGATATTATTAGTAATGGAGATGGAAATAGCCACCAAAATTAATTTTTAAAAACTAATTTTCCCGCATTTCGTGAATGGTGATGATAAGAAATTTAAGATTGTGCGAACGATAGGGCGACTATGGCGCCAGCAAGCTTATGAGAGACTGGATGAACCTCGCCGGATGATTACGGTAGGTTTCTTAAATACAGGAGTACGAATGTGGACACCGGAAGGAAATCCAAACATGGAGAGTCCCCCGACATTCAGGAGGCGGAAACGGATTCGGGAAAACGAGAGCATGAACCAATCCGCCCCATAAATCACGGTTGATTAACAATTTTCAGAAGCGTCCGTCTCCTCTATTTATGACAAAGCATCAATAACAGCTGGAGCCTTGCAGCTCTTTTCGATCGCTAGGCTCGTCTTTGGTTAGTTGCGCATCTTATTTGTTATGCTGTTCCTGAATAGAATTGCCATGGATTCATCGGCTATCATCTTTTTGGGTATTCTAATTTCTGCGATCCCGGGTTCAGCAGCAACGAAGGACGTGAATCCCCCGCACCGCGACAACAAAATTGCTGAATTTATCAAAGCCTCGTGCGATCTGACCGATTATCCGGAGCTATGCGTCTCCTCGCTTTCTTCCTACGAGGGATCTGTAAAGCCCACGTTGAGCGAGATGGCGAAGGCGACCGCTTATGTGAGTCTGGTTCATGTCCGTAATGCTTCCGTCTGGGCCTCTGGCGTGATAACCAGAAACGCTAACTTGAGTAAAGGAGAAAGAGAGGCGCTTGAGAATTGTATTGAGAATTTCCAGGACATCGCGGACGAGCTTCACGGATCTCTGGAGGGGCTGAATCACTTGAGGCGAAACGCCTTCGACTCCCAGATGGACGACTTGTTGAGCGGGATGAACGCCGCCTTCACCGACGAGGACTCCTGCAAGGACGGCTTTAAGAATGAGGATGGGGAGGTTAAGGCCATGGTCAAGGCCCGGACGCAAAATTTGCACCGATTGATATCTAATGCCCTCTCTCTCGTTAGCGCATTGGCTGCGACTGGAATTGCTGGAAATGGGACCGACGTGTGAACGCAAGAAAGACTAACTGGTCGTTTTGTCTGGTTATAGTTTTCTTGCCCTCTGTTCTTCTGGCAGTGTTCCAAGTTTTAGGGTTTTGGATTAATTGTGATGGGTTATGAAAAAACAGATATGCGTTAAACTTAATGCTGTGAGAAATTCTTGTGACTCTGAATGTTTGATTGCTGTCAGAAATACTTCTTTGAAGTTTTACTTTTGATTTGATTTTAATAAGAGAAAATGCCCTACATATACATACTAGTAGGTGCTCGCCGGCCGGCCTGCCTTTAGCACTTGATCGAGATGTTTTCTTGTCAGTCCCTGGCGTGCAGGGAATATGGCAATCACCTTGTAGTAAAACGGCAAGGCCAGTTGATTTAATATATTTATGGATATTTTCTTATGTTTATGATTTAATTTTTAAATATAATATTATTTTTTAATGGAAATTTTGATTTTGTAAAAATAATTAATAATGTAAATTTCGTTTTATGTGAAATGTTGATTTGAGTTTTCTGAGGAAATTGTTGGATCTTTGTATTTGAGCTGTTAATTTTGTATAACTCCAACGTTTTAAGGGTTTTTCAAGATACTGAATTTATTTATGAATTTAGAAATATAGTTTAAATAACAGAAAATTACATTTTTTTCCAAATTTATGTTATCAAATTCCAAAAAAAATTAAATATAAATTGTTTATACAAAACCTTTAATAATATCTGTCTTGGTATTATAGTGTTTTTTTTAATGATAGTTAATCTCTTTTTTTGATTTGTCTGAAGTCGATACTATTTTTGCAACTTCCCTACTCCAATCCCTACAGGCAAACACTTAGAAGAGAAAATTATCCAGCACAAAATTAAACTACCATCATATTTGACAGCTGAAGTTCATTTATTACTGCTCAAAGGAATAAATTTCTTCATTGTTATAATAATTTTTTTTTGGATGTACAAGATTTTATCTGCAGTAACTGTCCTTGGTTTTATAAATTTCATTACTGCTCAAAGGAATAAATTTCCTCATCGTTATAATTTTTTTTTGGATGTACAGGATTTTATCTGCAGTAACTGTCCTTGGCTTTATAAATGTTTTGGTATGATTTAGTTGTTGCAGAAGGATCCTAGCTGTAATCTTAAAATTCTAGCACAAATTAAACTGCCATCATATTTGACAGCTGAAGTTCATTGATTACTGCTCAAAGGAATAAATTTCCTCATTGTTATCATTTTTGGATGTATAGGATTTTATCTGCAGTAACTGTCCTTGGTTTTATAGGTGTTCTGGTATGATTTAGTTGTTGCAGTTTTACAAATGTTCTGGTATGATTTAGTTATTGCAGAAGGATCCTAGCTGTAATTTTAAAATTCTATTGGAAGAATCTTGTGTGTTTAATGTAACTAGATGTAATCTTATAAAATTCTATTCTAGGAATTTTGTGTGTGCAATGTAATTAGTTTAATCACTTAGTTTAATACACATTTGTGTTAATAAAGTTGTTGAAAGAATTATATAAGTTCTTATTTTTATTTGTAGGTGAATTAGACAAAACATAAACTTAATGCTATGGCAGGGATTAGCTCTTTTGTAGCCATTGTTCTTGTTTTAGATATAAATAGTTGTTGCAAAATATAGTTGTTTAGCTCCTTTGTAACTATTTTTTTGTTTTA
>ML778663.1:19616-43088 GCA_009831015.1 Picea engelmannii | reverse complement strand
AGCATGAACCAATCCGCCCCATAAATCACGGTTGATTAACAATTTTCAGAAGCGTCCGTCTCCTCTATTTATGACAAAGCATCAATAACAGCTGGAGCCTTGCAGCTCTTTTCGATCGCTAGGCTCGTCTTTGGTTAGTTGCGCATCTTATTTGTTATGCTGTTCCTGAATAGAATTGCCATGGATTCATCGGCTATCATCTTTTTGGGTATTCTAATTTCTGCGATCCCGGGTTCAGCAGCAACGAAGGACGTGAATCCCCCGCACCGCGACAACAAAATTGCTGAATTTATCAAAGCCTCGTGCGATCTGACCGATTATCCGGAGCTATGCGTCTCCTCGCTTTCTTCCTACGAGGGATCTGTAAAGCCCACGTTGAGCGAGATGGCGAAGGCGACCGCTTATGTGAGTCTGGTTCATGTCCGTAATGCTTCCGTCTGGGCCTCTGGCGTGATAACCAGAAACGCTAACTTGAGTAAAGGAGAAAGAGAGGCGCTTGAGAATTGTATTGAGAATTTCCAGGACATCGCGGACGAGCTTCACGGATCTCTGGAGGGGCTGAATCACTTGAGGCGAAACGCCTTCGACTCCCAGATGGACGACTTGTTGAGCGGGATGAACGCCGCCTTCACCGACGAGGACTCCTGCAAGGACGGCTTTAAGAATGAGGATGGGGAGGTTAAGGCCATGGTCAAGGCCCGGACGCAAAATTTGCACCGATTGATATCTAATGCCCTCTCTCTCGTTAGCGCATTGGCTGCGACTGGAATTGCTGGAAATGGGACCGACGTGTGAACGCAAGAAAGACTAACTGGTCGTTTTGTCTGGTTATAGTTTTCTTGCCCTCTGTTCTTCTGGCAGTGTTCCAAGTTTTAGGGTTTTGGATTAATTGTGATGGGTTATGAAAAAACAGATATGCGTTAAACTTAATGCTGTGAGAAATTCTTGTGACTCTGAATGTTTGATTGCTGTCAGAAATACTTCTTTGAAGTTTTACTTTTGATTTGATTTTAATAAGAGAAAATGCCCTACATATACATACTAGTAGGTGCTCGCCGGCCGGCCTGCCTTTAGCACTTGATCGAGATGTTTTCTTGTCAGTCCCTGGCGTGCAGGGAATATGGCAATCACCTTGTAGTAAAACGGCAAGGCCAGTTGATTTAATATATTTATGGATATTTTCTTATGTTTATGATTTAATTTTTAAATATAATATTATTTTTTAATGGAAATTTTGATTTTGTAAAAATAATTAATAATGTAAATTTCGTTTTATGTGAAATGTTGATTTGAGTTTTCTGAGGAAATTGTTGGATCTTTGTATTTGAGCTGTTAATTTTGTATAACTCCAACGTTTTAAGGGTTTTTCAAGATACTGAATTTATTTATGAATTTAGAAATATAGTTTAAATAACAGAAAATTACATTTTTTTCCAAATTTATGTTATCAAATTCCAAAAAAAATTAAATATAAATTGTTTATACAAAACCTTTAATAATATCTGTCTTGGTATTATAGTGTTTTTTTTAATGATAGTTAATCTCTTTTTTTGATTTGTCTGAAGTCGATACTATTTTTGCAACTTCCCTACTCCAATCCCTACAGGCAAACACTTAGAAGAGAAAATTATCCAGCACAAAATTAAACTACCATCATATTTGACAGCTGAAGTTCATTTATTACTGCTCAAAGGAATAAATTTCTTCATTGTTATAATAATTTTTTTTTGGATGTACAAGATTTTATCTGCAGTAACTGTCCTTGGTTTTATAAATTTCATTACTGCTCAAAGGAATAAATTTCCTCATCGTTATAATTTTTTTTTGGATGTACAGGATTTTATCTGCAGTAACTGTCCTTGGCTTTATAAATGTTTTGGTATGATTTAGTTGTTGCAGAAGGATCCTAGCTGTAATCTTAAAATTCTAGCACAAATTAAACTGCCATCATATTTGACAGCTGAAGTTCATTGATTACTGCTCAAAGGAATAAATTTCCTCATTGTTATCATTTTTGGATGTATAGGATTTTATCTGCAGTAACTGTCCTTGGTTTTATAGGTGTTCTGGTATGATTTAGTTGTTGCAGTTTTACAAATGTTCTGGTATGATTTAGTTATTGCAGAAGGATCCTAGCTGTAATTTTAAAATTCTATTGGAAGAATCTTGTGTGTTTAATGTAACTAGATGTAATCTTATAAAATTCTATTCTAGGAATTTTGTGTGTGCAATGTAATTAGTTTAATCACTTAGTTTAATACACATTTGTGTTAATAAAGTTGTTGAAAGAATTATATAAGTTCTTATTTTTATTTGTAGGTGAATTAGACAAAACATAAACTTAATGCTATGGCAGGGATTAGCTCTTTTGTAGCCATTGTTCTTGTTTTAGATATAAATAGTTGTTGCAAAATATAGTTGTTTAGCTCCTTTGTAACTATTTTTTTGTTTTATAACTATTTTTTTGTTTTAGATAGTTGTTGCAAAATAAAGTTGTCTAGGAAGTTGTCAGTTTGGGTCTATCTTAGCATAATCAGTTTGTTAATATGGATTGGTGCCAAATATAATTACTTCATGTTTTTCATTTAATATTTGATATGATTTTTATTTTTATAGTGTTATTTTTTTAATAAATAAATATATGTGAATAATTATTAGTATTACTCTATTTTAGTTTTGTATAAATATTATATTAAATTAGAGTAAATTTGGGTTTAAAATAGATCTCGTGAAAAAAAATGATTAAGTTGGATTTCAAAAACTAATAGAAATTCAAAAAATTGGGTTAATGGCGCATAAGTTAGAGTGATTGTTTCATATTTTTATTTGGCAACAATTAACTACATATAAACATGTAGTTGGTTAAGATTTTAGAAAATCATCTCAAAATAATGATAAATATTTTTAAAATACCTAATATATAGAATTTTATATTATCACTACTTCTAATACTTTTGAAAATAAATCTCACATTAATTCAAATCATAATGGAATTACTTCCATGAAAACTTATATTAATATTTATTTTAAAATAAAAATAATATATATAATAACTAATTATATAATATATAATGTAACTCATAATTGTAGCTAACAAGCTATATTATATATTAAATAATATAATATATTATATAACTCATTAATTGTAACTAACATTATATTATTTAATTAGCTAATTATAACTAACATGTTATTTAAGTATAATAAATAATATAATACATTATTCTCAAGGGCTAGTTCAATTGGTCTTGATGTCACACGTGTGTACTGTCACCTCATATTGGGGAGGTTATGGGGACACTAATTTTTGAGTTATGGTCTACTACCACCTCATATTGGGGAGGTCATATGTGTAAATGTGTTGAACTTGCACATAATAGATCTAGCTAGAAAATACCACACACATTTGCAGAGAGAAATTGAGAAAGAAGCAAGAGAGAAACAATGAAAGTATTCTCATTAACCGTATTCCACACTCAATGAGTGAATAATTTACAATAGATATAGGATACATGAGTAATTAATGCGACATAGTGGTGGTCTAGAGTGATTTAGACATACACTAGCAGTTACGAGAGTAAACTGCCAACTAATCTAGTCTCTCATGAAGTTACAGGAGTGAAATGCCACCTAGTCTGAGTTAACTAGTCTAGCAGTCTTCAGTTAACTGACTGAAACATAGTGAAGTGAGGAGGAGATCAGGGAATCATGAATAATGCGCTAGTCCGATGATGAGCCCAAGGAAATGCACATTAGTCGGTGATGATCCCAATGTTGCATGGTGATAATCCCAATGTAGCATCTAGAATCCACTCAACTGATCAAACTGAAGTGAAAACTGTAGAGAATATTCTTCCTAAAATATAAGAGACTAGATAATGACTAATAATGACTAATAAACAAGGAAAAAACTTAGGAAAAAGAAATCCTAGGTGTGTGTGAAGTAACTCCAACACCCCTCCTGAACATCACTATGGTGAAAATAAAGAATGGGTCTCGAAAACAAGGTCATTTTAGGTACCCAAATACAAAACATACACTGAAATAAAGTGAGGAAAGATGGAAAACCTTATGGGAAAACCCCCCCTCAAATTACAATGCATAAAAAATAAAAAAAAATGAGAAGGAACAAAATGCAGTTGCTAAGAAACCATGTCCTTCACTCCAAGAAGACCTCGCAACTGTGCAAGTTTGTGCTCATTGAAGATTTTGTTGAAGATGTAGATGTATGCACAGATTTGATGAAGTAGATTGACCATTGAGATGTCCACACATATCCACTTTCTCTTCTTGTAATGAAGAAAATCCAAATAAAGTTTGGATGAAAATTTGAAAACCGTGCGACCGTTTCCGGAAAAATGATGGAATTTTGTTGATTTTAAAATGATCATAACTTCCCTTCCGAGACTCCATTTCGGACGATTTGTTTTTTGAAATTGGATATTTTTCTAAGAGGAATTCAAATATACAATTTTTCTCTGAAATTTTTTCTCATAAAATATCAGAATTAAATCTGATGTGTGCAACCTTCTTTTTGTCTCCTGAGATGTATGCATGGCACATGCATGTTTCTCATGAGATGCATGCATGGTGCATGAAAACGTGTCTGCAAGTGAATCCTGAGATGCATGAAATTCAGAAAACAAATCTGAAATGGAGTAGACATCATTTTCAATTAATGGAATACAAATTTGTGCAAACACTGGTCTAGAGGACTCTTCTGAATAAAATGTTTGATCTTCTGATGGCTTATCTTCTGCCTCTATCTATTCAACCTCCTGCATTAAATCTTCACAATCTTCTTTATTCAAAAATAGAGCCTTCAATATGGTCCATAATTCATTTGGAGTTGATTCTTGTGAGTCATCATATACTTGATGGAGAATTTCAGGAGAAATAAACAAGAGGATACATCATATGGCCATATCTTGTATATTGAGAAAAATGTTTTTCTCATCGATGGAATCAGACTCTACTTCCATTGCCATAGTTATTTGGTACAAGCCTCTGCATATGAGTAGAAGAAAAAAATTTGGATTCCACTCCAAATAGTTATGAGGCGTGAGAAATTTTTTCAGTGAATAATCCATCTTTTCTGCTTCTTCAATCTTTAGTACCTGCAAAAAATAATTCGGTGTAGCTTTTCCTTAGCAGTCTTTCGGCTCTGATACCATGTAAATGTGTTGAACCTACACAACATAGATCTAGCTAGAAAATACCACACGCATTTGCAAAGAGAAATTGAGAAAGAAGAAGCAAGAGATAAAGAATGGAAGGATTCTTATTAACCATATTCCACACTCAAAGAGTGAGCAATTTCTAATAGATATAGGATACATGAGTAATTAATGCTCCATAGTGGTGGTCTAGAGTGATCTGGACAGACACTAGCAGTTACGAGATTAAACTGCCACCTAGTCTAGTCTCTCAGGCAGTTACGGGAGTGAATTGCCACCTACTCTGAGTTAACTAGTCTATAATTCTTCAGTTAATTGAATGAAATAGAGTGAAGTGAGAAGGAGATCATGGAATCATGAGTAATGTGCTAGTGTGGTGATGATCCCAAGGACAATGCGCATTAGCTGGTGATGATCCAAATGTTGCATGGTGATAATCCCAATGTAGCATGTAGAGTCCACTCAAGTGATCAAACTGAAGTGAAAACTGAAGAGAATATTCTCCCTAGAAGAATATTCTTCCTCAAATATAGGAGATTGGATAATGACTAATAAACAAGGAAAAACCTCAGGAAAAAGAAATCCTAGGTGTGTGTGAAGTAACTCCAACAATGGGGACACTAATTTTTGAGTTATGGCATCTATAATTTAGGGTTTTCGACTAGTCCTGAAACTATTTTCAAATAGGTGTTCCTAGTAAAATTTGGTAAATTTTTTAGATTCTAATCCTCTATAATTTTTAGTTTACATGGTAATTTAGGGTTTTTAAGCAGTCCTACAACTAGTCTCAAATAGGTGTTATGCCACCAGTTTCATTGGAAAGAGGATGGACCATAGTGTTTTAGTTCCAAATTTCAAAATCATATTAGGAAAATTGAACATGTGGAATTCCATGCAATTTCTTTCTTTGAAAAGCCTTTCCAAGGAAAAATAGGTTTTAGGAAAGTCACCATAAATTTCACTTAATGCATCAAATTTTGGTCAAAACTATGGCATTTCAAATAAGACATATGAAAGTACTATAGGAATTTTTTTTAGAGATACATTAGGATAAAGGTTAGCTAGAAAGAGAGTCTCCAAAAATTTGATTGGAAGATCTATTTTGGGTGATTCAAAAAGTGGTAAATAGAAGAATTATTATACCACATGGAAAATGGTGTTGAAAGAAATTATACATCAATTAAACCTCTATAGATATCAACCATGACTCATGAAGAAAGTGAAGATATACATAACCAATTATCCAAATTGGAGAATCAACTTAACGAATTGAGTTGCATGCCAATGAAAAAGACTGATTTGATAAACACACAAAGACAGGTGGAACAAAGGATAGATCAAAAGATGGAAAATATGGAACAAAATATAGATCAAAAGATGGAAAAATTACACAATTCCACATTGACCATGCTCTTACATACCCTATATGAGTGGTTCCCTAAAGGTTATATTGTGATGCAAGAAAATATTGAAAATGAGGATAACACAATTGTTGAACCCTAGTCACATTCAGGGAATATTTTAAAAAATGGAGTACATGAGGATTTAGTACTAGAATCATGATTATTCATCACTCCAAGATCCACATCATCATGGGTTCAACTCAACACCAAGGAACTACTTAATTCCCAGTATTGATATGAGAGAATTCGATGCTAAAATATCATATAACTCTTGCATCATTGTATTTAGAGCTTGATTGAATTGTTTGTTACCAATGTCTTTGTAAATAAAACAATGATTCTAATGTCTCTTGTTCCATTTTTACGGATGAATTGATAGAAAATTATTGGGGTATTAAGAGAAATACATTATTTAGTCAATTGATAAATATCTATCACAGAGGTCCAATTATAGGGAACATTGAACAATTACAAAAACCAAGTCTCTAGGTAATGAACATTCTAGAGGATGATTTGTTAGATCTATTTATGGGAACTTGAAATGAGAATATTCAATATGAGGTGCATCTCTTTGAACATAAATTCTTAGATCATGCTTCTAGTATGGGTAGGAAAGTTGAAAGTAAAAATATGGCTTCTAAAAGAGTGGTCATTGAAAATTATAAAGAACACCTTGTTCCCTCTCTTAACCTCACTCAACCTAAAATGTTGACAGCTCAACAAATGAATGAAAGAAGAGAACATGGACTATTCTTCAATTGTGACATCAACTATAGTAAGGGGCATAAAAGCAGTGAGAATAAATTATTCTACATGGGTTATGAGGAGGAAGAAGATCGAGAATTGGAACCATCACAATATCTAGAGCTATAAGAGACTACTCCAACCATATATTGTCATGCATTATCTGGAATCAATACTCAACAAAAAATCAAGATAGAAGGATATATTAAAAATAAAAAGGTGGTAGCATTGATTCATTCTGCTAGTACCCATAAATTCATTAATTTTAAATTAGTGAAAATTCTCAATTGCTCTCTATATTCATCACTAGAGTATCAAGTAATGATTTCATATGGAGGTACCATAAATTGTTCAGGGAAGTTCTATAATATTTTTCTCACTATGAGGGAGTATTTATTGCATATACCCATGATCATAATTCAAATGGGTGGTGTTGATGTTGTATTAGGATTCTAATGGTTATAATCATTGGATGAATGGATCTTATTTTTTAGGAACTTTTCATGTGATTTTCCTCATAAGGAAAGGAAACTAAACTTAGAGGTATCCAATGGAAACCATGTAAAGTAAAAATCTCTAAGATCATGAAAAAATAAATAAAAAAATGGACACCATGGTGTAATTGCAGAATTATGCTCACTAGATTTTCAAAAATCTAGACCCTTTGCTCTAGTGGGTTCCAAAAAGTTATCGATAATCATTACATGTTATTTAGATAGATTCCTAAGGGTATTACACCTATTCAATATCAGGACCATTCTATTCATTTCTAACCAAGAGGTGTACCACCTAACATTAGGCCTTACAAGTAGCCATGTGTACAAAATAGTGAAATTGAGCATACGATTCAAGAAATGTTAGAGGATGTCATCATTCAAACTAGAAAATGTTCTTTCTCTTCACCAATGGTGATGGTTCAAAAAGAGGAAGGTTCATGGAATATGTGTCCAAATTATAGACAACTCAATAAAATGATCATTAAAGACAAGTTTCCTATTCATGTAATTGATGAAGTGGAAGGAGAAATTTTATTTACCAAGTTGGATCTTTGTTATAGATATCATCAAATAAAAATGAGGCAATAAGACATCCCCAAAACATCCTTTAGAACACATGAAGGTCATTATGATTTTTTGGTGATGCAATTTCCCCTTACTAGTGAACGTTCAACATTTCAAATCTTGATGAATTCTATTTTCAAACCCTTCCTTTTAAAATTTGTATTATTATTTTTTGATGATATAATAATCTATAAAAAAATCTTCAGAAGAGCATGAATAACATGTTGACATGGTGTTAAAACTATTGGAAGAACAACAACTATATGAAAACCCTTCCAACTATGCATTTGGGGCTCAAGAAGTGGAATATTTCGGTCATATCTCATGAAGGTATCAACGTGGACCCTAACAAAATTAAAGATATGATGAAATGGCCAATTCCAGAAATAATGAAAAATATTAGAGGATTCTTAGGATTGATAGGATATTACTACAATTTTATCAAGAATTGTGGTCAAATTTCATCACCTCTAAAAACATTATTAAAAAAGGAGGTATTTTCTTGGAATTGAGAGGAAACCAAAGATTTTGAAAAACATAAGTAGGATATGTGTACAACTTATTTCCTATCCATGTGTTATCACTGAAAAATCATTCATAGCAATACTGACAATGGTTGAAGAAAATACTAGTGAAAAATACCAACGAACATGCCTCCAACATTAACATGCTTCATTCAACAATAAAAAAACTATACAAATGGTCCTCTTAATTTTTTTGTAGTCTCCTAAAAAGCTGCACATGCACATCTATGCAGGCCAACACAACTAAATCTGCAAAAATTGCAGGGGTTGCATGATTATTTCCATAGAAACTCGCACATATGTGGAAAATATGCATTAATAATTTTTTTCATGCCTCACCCACTTCCAGCCCGAAGTGTACCATGAAAAGACACCCAAATTAGGTTTAAATCTAGCCTTGGGGCCATTTATTGACTAGGCAGTGCCTCCAAAGGGCCCCTATTCACACTATGAACTAATTATGTAAAGCTTGGATGAATCCTATCAATACAAGCTTGGGGAATGAAAACAAAGCATGAGTTTGATCTATTGTTATACTGTTGAATTTGTTCTTGAGAATCCATATTTCTCCTAGAGATATTCTTACATCCATAACAAGTGTTATCCTTCTCACCTCTTGAGAAGATTAGAAATTAATTATTCACCATTGTCTCTCGATTGTTAGAAGAGGAAACACTCTATATTGGGGACCTCAAGGGCCCTCCCAAGGAGGAACAGGGGACTCATAAGTCCCTTCATTTATCCTAGGTGTTATCAATTCAGATACCACTTTTCCATTGGTAGTTATTCCTTGTTCCATTTTGACTTTTTCATTTGAATTTCATGCATGATTATTTTAGTTATATATTTCTTGTTATTTACTTTCTTATTTACTTCATGGTTGATTCACTAATCAACTAACCATTTTTTGTATGATCTTGTTGGTATAAAAAGGTAGTTAAGTGCTCTATTTTTGGTCACCCAAGTGGCAAAACAATCACAACAGATTGAATACTCTACTAGGGAGTTGGATCAAATTCCTCCCCATTTAGGCCTTCAGAGTGTTTCTTTTAATCATTTTGTGTATGCAGGTGTCAAAAATGACCTACTCAAGCATCCAACTTGACCAATTGATCCTTTGGGTGGTAGAAAAAATTAAATTTTTTATTCCCGTGGATTGACTATGTTTGTGTGGGTATCAAAAGAACAATCACATAGCGCTGCGCAATTTGCACATTTTCTTTATTTCCCTATCGCGCGGTCTGCGTTTTTTGTGAGTTGTGCGCAACTGTCAGAACTACATGCTGCACAAAATTTCTTATTTTTTCATTGTTTGTAAGAATTTTTAGGTTGGTCTCACCAAGTAGCTTTAGGTTTACATTTTCATCACTTTGTAAGACAACAAAAATCACACTTAGAGTTATTTATTGCATTAGTAATTAGATAACCTAGGCACTAAAAAGGGATAAAAATAACCATAATTCTTTACTCTATGTTGCCACATTCATGGCTAATTATAGCATTTGAATTCTTAGTTTAGTTTTTTTTTCTTTCACAACCAGTTAATTTCTCGAGATTGGGAAACTATTTTGGCATCCTTAATATTCTCTTTCCCTCACACTCCTTATGATATTGGGAAATCATAAAAAGATATCTTAGGAAGTTCCATCTCCCTCTAGAAAATCATCACTCTTTACCATTCTTTAGCTTCATTTGTCCTTGATGATGGGTGGAGTGTCCACTTGAAACGTTGGACATTTCAAAACATTGGATGCAGTTTAATTCACTTTGTATTTCCACATGGATGGCCAATTATAACATTTGAATTCTTGGTTTAGTTGTTTTTTCTTTCACAACCACTTAATCACTCCAGACTGGGAAACTATTTTGGCATCCTTATTATGCTCTTTCCCTCACACTATTTATGATATTGGGAAATCAGAAAAAATATATCTTAGGAAGTTCCATATCCCTCTAGCAAATCATCACTCTTTACCATTATTTTTCTTCATTTGTCCCTAATGATGGGTGGAGTGTCCACTTGAAACATTGGACGTTTAAAAACATTAGATGAAGTTTAATACAAAAAGATCAATCAAAATATGACTAACTGTGAAAATATTCAATCTCAAATTTTGAACCTCTATGGAGAGGATTGTCTCAAGGAGACACAAACTTTTGAGAAGCTAAAAAAAATGAGAAAAAGGGTTGTTAATCTTACCTTCTTAAAACGTTGTCAGGACTCCCAGATCCTTCCTCCCTTCATGCACATCGACCAAAATCAAAGAAGACTTGATCTTAACCTCATATTCACCAGAGCTAACAATGTAGTGCTCCATGCAGAAATTCACTTTATCATATCAGAACTCAATCGCCTATCCAAAAATATTTTATTTTCATCTCAAGATTTCATCTTTGATTAATTTTGATATCTAGTCTCTCATCAAACACAGATATTACTCAAAAAATACATATAATTTTGAATCCTTCTCCTCCAAGAAAATATGTAAATTCAATAATCTGTTTTCGAAACAATGTTCAATTTCCCCTCCTCGGGCTCATCAACTAGGTTTTAATAATTCTTCTCCTGAACCCCATTGGTCCCACTCTTCTGAGTATTCTTCTATCTCTGCTATGATGCCCCACCCATTTTGTTTTTCCTCGTCTTGCACCTTTTAAATCCAGGGTTAAGGAACATAATGCCGACACAATCCACAACCGCACCTCTAAATATGTTGTTGTTGAGCACTCCTTCAATCATAAACACCTTATTTGTTTCGATCAAAATAAAATCCTAGCCTCTACACCCCAATACACCTCACACATCATCAGAGAGGATCTCAAAATTGATAAACACCCAAATAATTTTAATCGAGAGGATAGATATAAACTTAGTCATTCTTGGAAGCCTATTACTCATCGTCTAGGACAATCAAACTAATTTGAATTTGTGGCTTTAATATTCTCTTCCTCCCGTCCTTTGGTTTTCCCCTTTCTATCTACCAAATTTTAATCCTTTCTTATTATTTATTAATTATTCAATTCAACTTAATTTAATTTACCTTTATTTCATATTCTTCTCATCATTATTCTTTCAATTTAATCAAACATAATTTTAAATATTATTACTCTTTTGAATTTAATCTTTCAATAACTTAATTTTTTATATGTTGATAACGAAATAATTCTTCATTCACCTTTCCTTAACATTTAATATTTCACCTCTCTTACTCCTAAACTCAAAGGATACATCATTAATTAAATCCCCCCCCCTCCACTTTTGAATTTTTCCTTTCTTTCGTTCATCTTTCCAACGACTACTTGATTCTATTCCCTTATTTATTTATTTTCATGTCTCTACACTCTTTACCATTATTTAGATTTATTTTCCCCTAATGATGGGTGGATCATCCACTCGAAACGTTGGACGTTTCAAAACATTATACACAATTTAATCTAGAAGGCTCAACCGCAATCATCAAATCATCAATTAAGAGAGGCCAAAGCCGCCTTGGGTACCTCTTAGTTTTCTTTGCACAAACTGAAAAACAATCTTAAAGTTATAAAGCATCCATGCATTCCCACATGCTTGCAAATATAGGATAGTTTCAAATATTTTATAAAAACAATCGAAAAAACCTAGGGAGTTAAAGGAATCTGTAAGGACCCAATGTCCACATGATTTTCAATCTAGGAGAAGTTTCAATTTTCTTAGATTAGACAACATCTTAGGGATTTTTAATTATGCAAGGATTTTCTAAATACAATTAGTAAGCTAGATTAATCAATATTTGTAATGGACCACACGATGTCCACATGCTAAAATTTAACACATTGACTTATTGAAAATCTTGTTGACACCATTTTCTCTCTTTGCACACAATATCACCTCACCACACACTTAAAATTTCTATCGCATATTTGAAGTCATTTTATGCTCTCCTCCCTTATCCCACAAGCGATCTAGGAGGATCACAAAGACTCCTTATAGCCTTGGAAATTTTCCACACCATATTAATCAATTAGATTGGATTAAGATCCCAATATCATATCCCACTTCAAATCCTAAAATAAACCCTTAAGAAACTCATTTTAACCTCCATAGGAGGAGCACAAAATAAATTTGTAGTCTAAGTTAGGATTTTGGGGGTAGGTATCCAAAATCCCCTCATTATTTCACATTTGAAACTTAGAAGTTGACGAATTAAGAAACCAAAAATCCTTTAAATTGAGTGTTCATATACCATAAGGCAAGGGGATACCTGTGAAGGGTAGAATATCGAGGTTCAATTGTTCTATGTGTGCCTCCTTGAGTCGCCCAACTCTTGGAAAGTATCCATCTCGTGACCCATTTATTAGGCCTAAAATATAAATTCCACACTTGATCGAGGTAACTTAGTTTCCAAAAGATAAGATTTCTACCCAGGTGGAAATTGTGGGCTGCATTCACACCTCAGTCAAATTTTGAACGACTATTGGGAAATATCACCAATGCTATTGGGATATGCCCTTTTCCCCCTCATTATAACTGATTGTTCAAAACTTCACTAGTTCCTCTTTTGGTGGATTCATGCCCCACTCTTAAGTTATTTTGGAAGTCCCAATGCTATTTTTGAGAGGAAGGATGATACATATTTTAGGACACGTGCAAGTTTGTTTTAGTCCCCCATGGGGATAAAAACCAACTACCCTACATTGTTGATTGTTTGGTTATTTTATGTATGATATCCATCATTGATTACATGCAAATTTAAATGACATTGTTGAGATAGTCCAAAAAATACAAAATCACTTGTTCATTTATTTCTCTCACCACAACTCACACACACTTCTAGCTAGTCCATAATTATAGGGAAACCATAAAACCCATGTCGTTCTAGACGCTTGTTGAACCTCCCTCCAATATTCAGAGGTATTACACACCAAAATGTCACACTTAAGTGTCGCATCTATTATGCACCTAAGTGTCACAAAAGTGTCGTATGCACCTTACTAAATGTTTCATGCACTTTATCAAGTGTCATATGCACATTACTAAGTGTCGCATGCACTTTGACACCATGAAATAACATTTTTCATAATCCCTAGTCTTTGCGGAGGATAAAACTTAGCATGCGAAGGTAGAAATTTTTCTTTTTACCTTAGTATTTTGACCATTTTTTAAGTCCAACACCTAGCTACCCTTGTATAGGGAGCATTGATCTCCTATCAATGCTCATTTCCCAGTTATAGGAAAGCATTGACAACACTTTGTGCTCATTGTTGGAGGAGCGTTGAAGTGGTTATAACTATCCCACCTTATTCTCAGGGTCGGTTCCAAAGAGGATGAAGTTATTTTGGGTCAAGGATTCAATTCATATCTCATGGCTTCATCTTAGGTAAACTCAATCCCAACTTATGGAGCAAAATTCTCAACCATTTACTAGAATCCTTCATGGTGGTTTAGCCTCCAACTCCTTTATAATGAGGGTATTCCAAGATATAAGGGGGGGAGAGAAAATATATGTATGATACTTATGATCTCAAGATAAATATCTTGAGAGTGCATTCAAGTACTGGATTGGAAGCTTGGAGGAATGCTATCACATCAAGGTTGTAAGTTCCCATGCTTTCATAATACATAACTTGGCCTATTTCATTTACACTGTTGTTTGCACATGTATTTATATATAGATATATTTGTTATTGTCTAATGAGACATTGTACAAGTAAAAGGTATTATTATTCTCCTTTCATACTTTCTTCATCGTCATGGGAGATTGGACAACAAGGCCAAAGATTGAAGAGAAACGGGTACAATCGTCGAAGAAGGAGTAAGTTTCATCCCTCTCTTCTATATTCTTTTCCTATAGACATAAATAATATATATAAAGGAATTTTAGTGTCCATTTGTTTCTTTTTCTGTCTTGGAAAATAGGGGTCTAAATATCCAAGGGAGATTTCACTTGTCCGCATGGGAAACATTTCGTAACTGAAAATTGGTGACTCCACTGGGGAGAACACCATGCTCTTTTCGGTTTCCAATATTTGATTTTTTCTTTTCTCTTGATTTTGTTTGTTTATATGAGGATTTAACTCTCTTTATAAATATTGAGGAATATTAGTTAGTCAAGCATTTCACTTTTGCATCATTCTTAACAAAATTAGTCAAGTTTTCTTCATTCTCAGAATTTCAACACTTGTTTATAGTGATCTACAGAGCGTTGATCCTCTAATGAATGCTCTTTGTCATCGTATTGGGGAGTGTTGATCATCTTATCAACGCCCCATGTTAGTATATTTGAGAGCGTTGAAATCTGTTCAACACCCTCTCCACTCTATTACAAGAGCATTGTCTCCTTTCAAAGTCAGTTTGGAGTTTTTTTTGCCTCTTCTTTTTCAGAATTTTAGCTCAGATTCTTTGCATTAAAGTATTTTATGCTTCTTCTTGGATTTAATTGATTTCACTTAGGTAATTAGTTTATCTAATTATCTATTTTGATTCTCTATTTATTTTAAAGTTTCCAAAGTGTCCATGTCTACTTCAGGCTAATTTAATCCTTTTGTTTATATACATGTCACTGTCAATTTGAATTCTTGATTATGAGAACTTTCAGGTGCCTTGGTTTGATTTTTGGAATATAATATTTGGATTTAGGAATTGAAACTCATTGTGTTAAGACTTTTATTTGAGTTCTCTTTCCTTAGGTTAGCCTTCATCCTATTTGATTTCGGAACTCATTGTTCTTATCACATTTTTATGTTGATTTTCAATTGCTCATTGATTGGATTTCACATCTTTTAGAAGTGTTTTCTTTTGATTTGTTTTGAGAACATTAGAAATTTTAGATTTCTTGTTTGCAAATGACAAGAATTGAAATCATCTTTGTTAGGTTATTTTTAGTCTTGTCCATTTGATTGCATGTTTGTTTTCTTCATATTCTTTTGTTTGGGATTCTTTTCAAGTGTTGTTGAATCTTTTGTTTTCTTTTTGAAAGTGCAAATAAAAGAGATTAGTTTTTGAAGTTTTTCATATAGTTTGGAAACTTTAAAGGAAAGAAAATGAAAGGTTTTGCCTTCAACTTTTTGGGGTTTTGTTTTGGCACATGTTTTAAAGTTAAGCTTGTCTTCATGTGGGATTTCAAAAATATTGATTGGATAGCTTGGAATTTAAGTGAAAATTGCATGGTATTTGATGTTTATTTCTATTAAGAAAAAAAAAACTCTACTCCTTATTGTAGATAGAATTCATTGTAAAGGAATTCTTGCATTTCATTCTTTTTTTTCATTCTATTTGATTCAAGCCTCATCACATCATCAATTTCACTTTTGTACATCATTCTGAGTAAGAAAAACCATTAATAATCAACCAAATCACTAATTAAATCAATTAGACATCTTTGATTTATAGCACACCAATAGTAGTCTATGGATAGGGCCTTTGGATTAGGATGAAGTGGGTTAATCATTCAAGGATACTAAACAAGACTATAGAACACTAAAGAGTGACACAATACTACTGTTGTATAGACATATCCAGGAACCCCATATAACATAGAGGAAAAACATAAGGTCACATGTGAAAGAGAAACATATATTACCCCTCCAAAGCTTCACCAATCGTAGTGGAAAGAGTGTATACTGGGGGCTTTTCTTGAGTGTTATTGGTTCATTTGGTCTTGGTGCTTCCTGAATATTGAGTCTATTTGAGGTACTCAGGAGTATTACCTTTCCACTTTTATTTAGTCCTTTGGAAGAGATTCATACTTGGTTATCCTCCCCATACATTCGGTCCTGACTATTGACTGTACCCTGTGGAGGGTGACTATGAGTTGTTGACTCTAGTGACCTTTCCTAGGTATCTACAGAGGTGATTGTGGGGGGATTACCATGGTAGATAAGGAAGATGTTGTATCATACTTTCAGTACCCTTGGAGGGTGATTTTGTGAACCGAGGGTTGCTTGCATCGATAAGGGATGTTACGTGGAGGTTGGGGTAACCGCTTGTCATTGTAATATTCCAAATAAAAAAAAGTATGCAAAACATAAATAAATAGCTAGAAATGGCAGATGAACAACAATATAACTAGAACAACACCACAATAATACCAAAATGATACTAGAATAACACCAGAAAGAGCACTTTGATTACTAAGAGCAATTTTCACTGGCCTCTTCGAGGGGGAAACCTCTAGTAGAGCAGAGATCTATTACAATAATATCCAAGACAAAAGTTCTCATACCCTCGACTCTTATTTATGCTAAATATGTATATCAAAAGAACCATCTAGAGGAAGATTCTTCTAGAAGCATAAGCTTATATTAGGTCTTGTTATATTGGACTTATTCTTCCTTATTTCTAGGACTTATTAACATTGACCTTTATTACATCGAAATATATTATTCCACCTATGTGAGGGGTTAGGTTTCTAACATGTCCTCCCCCTTAAAAACAACCTTGTCCTCAAGGCTTGAGATGTGGAAATTGTTGCAGAATGGTAGTTGGTTCTCAAGTGGCATCTATTGGAGTTGTATCTTTCCACTGGACTAACACTTCCTTGATGGTTCATTGACACAAATGACGCTCACGCTGGTCCAAAACTTCTTGTGGTTGTATCCAAATGGAGCCTTCTTCATCCAACTCGGGAAGGTTGGTTTCAGTTTGGAACTTAGTTTCAATCACCTTCTTTAAGTAGGAAACATGAAAAACATGATGGATATTAGAATGTCTGGGCAAAGCTAACTGATAGGCCACCTGTCCCGTGCACTTGAGAACGGTAGAAGGACCATAAAATTTGGGCACCAGTTTCTGACAATGGTCAGCCTTGAGGGAATTTTTCTTGTAAGGTTGTAGTCGAAGAAACACCTAATCCCCTTCTGCAAATTGACGTTAATAGCGACCTTGATCTGCTTGTTTCTTCATGCAATTATGGGCCATGAACAAATTATTTTTTAGCATACGGAGTCGTTCTTTCATCCATCTACTGCTTCAAAAGGAGTCATGCGAGTAGTTGTATAGTACGAAGTGTTGTACCACCATTCATCTAGTGGTAACCATTGAGCCCATTGATTTTGTATTTTTGAGGAAAAACACTTCAAATATGCTTCCAAAAACTTGTTGACGAATTTAGTTTGACCATCATTCTGGGGATGATAAGTTGTGCGGAGATGAAATTGGGTGCCTTGTAGATTGAACAATTCTTGCCAAAAATTGCTGGTCAAAGTTGGGTCGCGATCATAAATAATAGAATGTGGCATGCCATGAAGCTTGAAGACTTGATCCATGAAAAGTTGGGCCACAATGGATGTTGTAAATGGGTGTTGAAGAGCACATAAATGAGCATACTTGGAAAGATGATCAACTACCACCATGATGACTGATTTATTTCCCAATTTAGGTAAGTCTACATTAAAATCCATAGAGATATCCCACCAAATAATAGGTGGAATTGAAAGCGGTTGTAGTGTGCGAGGAGATTTGAATGTTTCTCCCTTGTTGAGTTGACACACATTACATTCAACCACAAAATTATGAACGTCCTGTTTCATACCATCCAAGAAAAAAGAACGTTTGACCCCGTCATAGGTTTTGGTAAACCTGGAGTGCCTAGCTGTGGGTGTAGCATGAAGCTTAGAAAGTACCATGGATTTAAGTTTTGACTGTTTACTTAAATACAAAAGGCCTTTGTATCGAAGGTCATAATGGATCCAAGGGTACCCTGGGGAAACTAGATAATTGGACTTAAATTGTTGTATCATATGCACACTTTTGGGAACGTGTAGCCATTCCTAGCGAACAACTTGGAGCCAATCTGGTACAATGAAGGAGAGAGAAAAAAGGGACCCTTCATCTTCATATTTTCAGGAAAGTGCATCTGCAACCACATTGTCTTTTCCTTTCTTGTAAATGATCTCATAATCATATCCAAAGAGCTTAGTCACCCATTTTTATTACTCTGGGGAGGAAATGAGTTGTTCCATAAAATACTTGAGGTTTTGATGATTTGTCTTAATTTGGAAGCGTTTCCCCAATAGATAAGGGTGCCAAAGATCAACAACATGTTGTAGCCAACATTTCCTTTTCATAGATTGATTTTCCCAAATTTCTCTCAGACAGTTGTTTGTTGGTAAAGGCCAAAGGTCGACCCTCTTGCATAAGGACAATGCCAATTCCTTTCCCTGAAGCATCACATTCCAGGAAAAAGGTCTTTGTGAAATTAGAAAGGGCCAGGACTAGAGTGGTGCACATGGCCATCTTCAAGGTTTGAAAATCCTGAGCAGCTGCTAGAGTCCAAGTGAAATAATTCTTTTTAAGGAGTGCAGTGAGAGGTGCCACAATCTTTCCATAATTATTAACAAACTTGCGATAATAACCTGTTAAGCCTAGAAATCCAAGCAAGATTTTGAGAGTATTTGGGTGAGGCCATTCTTGCATAGCTTCAATCCTTTTAGGATCCACCCTTATGTCGACCTTTCCAACAAGATGACCCAAGTACTCGACTTATGAGGCCCCACAAGCACATTTATATTGTTTAAGGAAAAGTTGGTGCTGAGAGAGTAGATGAAGAACTCGATCCACATGAGAAATATGGTCTGTCCAGATTTTGCTATAGATGAGGATATCATCAAAGAAAACTAAGACAAAATGATGGAGAAAATAATGGAAGACATGATTCATGAGGCTTTGGAAAGTGGAGGGAGCATTACACAAGCCAAAGGGCATGACCGAAAACTCATAGTGGCCCTCATGAATTCTAAAGGAATTCTTAGGAATGTCTACCTCTTTCATATGGATTTGGTGGTAGCCATAATGAAGATAAATTTTAGTAAATAACTGGGCCCCACTCAATTCATACAAGAGGTCATCAATGACAGGAATGAGAAATTTTTCTTTAATGGTGATTTTTTTTAGTGTGTGGAACTCAGGACACATGCACCAATAACCTTATTTCTTAAGGACCATGACCACAACAGAAGAGTAGGGGCTCATACTAGGGTGGATAACACCTACGTTGAGCAGTTCTTGAACCATTTTTTCAATATCATTTTTTTGGGAAAAGGGGTGACAATAGGGACAGATATTGGGAGGAAGGCTTCCTAGGACAAGGGGAATGGAATCATCTTGAACACCATGGGAAGGAGGGAGTCCCTAGGGCGTGGAAAAAACCACTTGATGTTTAGAGAGGATGGATTGGAGGTCCTACGACATAGAGGGTGTCTCAGTTGTTTGTATGGAATGGAGTTGGGAAATAATGCCATAATGAAATTTTTTGAGCATATTTTCCATGCGATGGGAACTAATTGTCTCTGGGGAACCAGCGGTGATGCCTTGGAACTTATATTGTTGGCCCTCCTGGTTGAATTACATTGTTAATTCCTTAAAATCCATGAGAATGGGACCCAAAGTCCTTATCCATTCTCCACCCAACACAATGTCACAACTGAGCATGTCTATAGAAAACATATGAGATTTCAGGTGGTAGTCACCAATTTGGAGACACACATTTTCACAACGCCCTCCACATTTCATGGACCCACCATTGGAAATCATGATTTGGAAATTATTGACTACAAGGATATAGCAATTAGTTTCTTGGGTAATGCGATGATGAATAAAATTATGGGTTGTTCCACTATCAACAAGAATTATGACCTTCATATTCTTGATGTAACTAATTCGCTTGAGGGTTTGGGGAGTAGAGAAGCCAGTGAGAGCATTTAGGGAAATGATCGGTTTTACTTCGAGAGGGTCTGAGGGATGGGTTATGTAAGTGGGTTCAGGTGACACAGACACAAGGGGAGCCTCAAAATTCTCCTCTGAAACATCCTCTGAGATGGCCATAAAAATATTTTGTTCCTTACACTTGTGTCCTGGAAAATATTTGTCATCACAATTATAACAAAGGCCTTTGAGTTTGCATTCAACAGTTTTGGCCCTGGTCAATTTTTGGATCTTTAGTGGAGTAAACATAGGAGTGGGATTTGCTGGTTTAGTGCGAGGAATAAAGGAGGGTTTCCCATTTTGAGAAGAGACAACCTATTGTGATTCCTTAGCTCTTTTAGTAGCCTCCACCCAAATCTGAGGTTGAGCCATGAGGACATGGGCACAAATATCATCCTTGAGGCCACTAATAAAACATTCTTGGAAAAAAGCATCAGACATGCTCTTTGTACAAAAAAATCCAGTCGCTCAAAAGAAGCTATAAAGTATTCCTCTATGCCAAATTGTTTCAACTTTATCAAATGGCCTAAATGGTTGGTGTCAGTGTCAAAGTGTTCATAAAGCTCTGCCACAAAATGTGTCCAAGCAACATATCCTTGGCGGGCATTTTTTCTCCATTGCCACCATTTCCAACGTTCTTGATCTAGATGGACAACACCATACCAGAGTTTGGCCAACTCATTCGTAATGTTGCACAAAGAGAAATAATGTTCCATTTGAGTTACCTAGCCAGCGGGATCCAAGCCTTCAAATTTGTTCACATCCACATGAAGAAGGCGTAGGTCACACTGAAAGTGATGGGGATGAAAATTATGGGAATGAGAGGAAGTTTCACCTTCGGTATGAGAAGGTGGGTCAGATAAAGGAGGATCTGCAGGGATATGCAACTTGGTGCAGATCATCATAGTGACAGATTCAAGCTGGGTAGTAATGTCTTGTTTGAGGTCTTGTTTGAGGTCTTGTTTGAGTTCATCGATTGAGGTAGCGATGCAGGTATGCATGTTTTATTAATGGTGGAAATATTGGCACTGATTTGTATCACTTCTTGTTGGGTCTCTGTGAAATTAGAGTGCAAGGTATTGAAGAGAGCTTCCAAGTCTTGGATACGGGTATGGGCCATGATGACGAGGAAACCGAAAAGGGGTGGGTGGAGTCAAAAAATTTGCTGAAAAATGATAGGTATGAATGTGATAAGGGAGAAGAGAGAAATCCAATGGAATAGGTCTCAAATAATGGTGCCAACATGATCCATACATTTTTTTCTTTTTACAGCTACGGAGTTATACTCCTTTCTGAATAATACTGTAGGGATGAAATGCCCAAATTCTTAATCAGGAAGAAATGTGTAGTAATTTGGCAACTCAAATGCAGGAGATAAAGTTGTGCGGTAATAGATCTTGTCTATTATGTTATTTGTTTATGTATCCAAAGGTTAGGTATTCAAGGGTTCTATAGAAAAGGGTTTTCCCTGTGCTATAGCTCTCTGATATACGTGTGGGGTCCAACAGTAGTACTCAGCCCAATATCTTAGGGCACCAACTAAGGAGGATAGACCGTGCCCTTAGACGTACTACCCAACTACCCAGGTAATAGAGAGTATCTTCCTGAGTGTTTTTCTCGATGGCACTATATCAGTCAGGCAGCCGATCGGTTTATCTATGGAGGGATTCAAGAAATCTAGGTCGATCCATATACAGGTGTTTTCTGATGTGCTACCACTCAAAGGGGTACCAACATGGGCTACAAGGGTGGCCAACACTTGTATTTCCTGCATGTATGAATCCCATACCACGGTTTTATGCATGTAACGATAGATATATGTAGCTTAAAGACACCAGAATACGTCTCTACCCTAAAAACAATTAACCCACAATTTTCTGTCGAGGAAGGTTCTATGATACAACTTGTAATATTCCAGATATAAAAAAGTATGAAGAACATAAATAAATAGGTAGAAATGGTAGATGAACAACAATATAACCACAACAACACCACAATAATACAAAAATGAAACCAGAATAGCACCAGAAAGAGCACTTTCATTACTGAGAGAAATTTTCACTTGCCTCTTCAAGGGGGAAACCTCCAGTAGAGTAGAGCTCTATTACAATAATATACAAGACAAAAGTTCTCATACCCTTGACTCTTATTTATACTAAATATGTATATCAAAAGAACCATCTAGAGGAAGATCCTTCTAGAAGCAGAAGCTTCTATTAGGTCTTCATACATTGGACTTATTCTTCCTTATTGCTAGGCCTTATTAATATTGACCTTTATTACATCGGAATATATTATTCTACCTAAGTGATGGGTTAGGTTCCTAACTCTCATACCTTCACTGATGGCTTGATATATCATCTTCTGAAGATCCTTTTACCTACTATTTGTTTGGTTTATTACCTTTATATTTTTTAAGGGTGTGTTGTTTTAACATTTGTAGTTGACCCTAGGTTGAATATTTGTCTATGGAAATAGTTTCTAATCCTACCAATCAAGGAACCCCTTTTCAAGGTGATTCTTGTCCTTTTCCTAGTTTTCGGAATATTGGTCCTCCTTACATTGCTACTTTGAGTCTTCCAGGGTTCATTATAGGGTTATTGGTATGGCTATTTTTCGCTCCAGTGATCCTAAATTCTCTTGGTGCTTCAAGTACAAATCCTCCATCCCAATAACATCAAACTCATATTGACTCTTTTCCATATTCTCCCATTGTGTGTAACACCCTGTTTCCCCCAGTTTGTAAAAATAACTCGACTGGCCCAGAACTGTGGCAAACCCAGAAATGTGAATATGTGATGTGAATGGACCCTGTGGAAAAGGTCGATGAATGTGAATAACATTATGAATTGGTATTGCAGGACTACTGAGAGGGGATGTACT
>ML778662.1:1347762-1358162 GCA_009831015.1 Picea engelmannii | reverse complement strand
GAATATAATAGTAATTTGCATTATCATTGAGATTTATGATTATAATGACATAGCATGAGAGCTCCTCATGTTGGAATTAAATGTTTTTATCTTGAAAAGGTTATTAGAATTTGGTGGTTGTAGCATATAAGAGCTATTGTAACCGTAAAATCATGGTCCAGATTGTGACACAATGATAGATAGTCAATGTTTCATGACAATGATATTGTAATTTTTAATCATGGATTAATAACATGTGTGGTGCGATAAACTGGAATTACGTACCTTAAACTACCCCCAGTTAGTATATTAGGGTGGTTGTTCATTTAAATAATGTTGAAATTGGGTTCTGTTGTCGGATTCCTCTTGTCACGCACCTTTCGTAAGGGGTGCAATTGTTCTTCTTATTTATGTTGTACTTGATTGTGATCAGTTGGTTTCTTGGTCTGTTGTGTCGGGTGGGATGTAGACACCTCCATGTTCCTCAGAACAGTTGCCAACCCTGAGACCTTAAATGGTTAAAATCGATGGGAACCTGGGCTTGAGTGTTGATTATGTGTCTTGGAGGTCCTAACCTTGCAGGGTAGGACGTCGGGTGGTCAGTTTTACTTTTGTCGCTAGATGTTTACGTTGTGCACCTTATGCCTATGGTCGTATATAGTTTGCAGTTACTCATCATGTGCCTTTAGTCTTCTTGTGATGAACATCGTGATTGCGTCCTGTCGGTTGTCCAGGGCGTCACACAGTTAGGTGTGTTGTTACTTCTACACACGCGCACACACTTAAAAAAAAAAAAGAAAATTTTTTCACCTGTTACTAGAATGGTTTTCGTAACGAGGAGGTTCATTACAGAAGATGTTCATGTTGCACGTAGAACGATACAAACAACAATTGTTTCATCTAGCAATATAAAAGATCATTTGACATGACACATGGCAAAAACGATGGGAATGTCAAGAAAAAAATTGCACAAACATAGAAAATTTTGATTGCAAATAGATGTAAAAGATGAATTGGTTGGTTGGAGAGTGATTTCTAGACAACCCTATAAAGATAGACTTGCAGAAAATGTTAAAAAATTGGCCTGTAATTGTTGGTTAGAATAATCCTGTGTTTCACCACATACAAGGGATGTGTTGCGACGAAGAATAACACAAAACCGATATGAAGAACATCCAAAACATATATTTCCAATGACAAAATTAGAGTTGTTCAATAAGTTCAAACAAGAGCACAAAGAACTTAAAATTTCAATCAATACATTTGTGTAAAAAAAAACATGGTATGTTAGACCCATCATTGTTCATGACACTTGTTGTTGTCATTATCATGTGGAATTTGAGTTGTATTACGACACTTTTTTGGATTTTGGTAAAACTTTATGGCCATGTTCACCTCCTCCTTCCACATTCCATGTTTTTATATTTGAAATTCTATGTGAAAGAGAAGATGATGGTTTATTTTACAAAAAAAAATGTGTCGGTGGAAAGAAATGTGATTATTGTCAAAATTTAAGTTTGTTTAATTCAAAGTATCATATTGATATGAATAATCAATCATTTTCTAATATAAGAGTCAATTGGAAGAGATATGAATATATCAACAACACGACTCCACATTCTTTGAATGTTATTTCCAAAAGAATTGATTTGAAGGTAGATATAATCTGTGTGATAGATTTTTTGAACAAGTTTGAGGAATAAATCTATAAATACACCAAGAATTCACATAAATATCGATGACAAGATATACAATTCAAACAATCCCGTGAAGTGTTTCCACTAGGGACAATTTTGTATGTAGTTGATTTTGCAGAGAATTACACATTCGTTGGACAAAAATAAATACCGAGAGGATATTATCATTCTTGTCAAGTCACGATATTTGTCCACGTTCTATATAGACATGCTCAATGGAGTCTTGATAACATAGAAAGCACCAACGATAATTGACATGTTATTAAAGAATATCACTTTTATATAAGTGATGATCGAGCACACGACACACATTATGTACAACATTGTTTTGATAAATTTTATGATTCATTGAAAGAACGCAAAATCTAATTCGATCGACATTGGATATGGTCAGATAGGTGTGTGGGTAAGTTCAAATCTTCATGGTCATTCTATTGGTAATGTTGTCTTTATAAAAATTAAACATTACACATTGTTGGAATTTTTTTGAGATTGGTCATGGAAAATGAGAGCACAATGGTGCAGGGGCATGTATAAAACAAGCACTTTGAAGGTATCAGTTGAACCTTCATGCCGATTGATTTGAATCCACTGAACAAGTTGTTTAATGCTGAAAAATGACGCTAATCCATGAATATAATCTATCAAGGGATGTACACATGTGTGTCTATATAAATGTTACACATGTAGATAGGATATTTTTTTTTTGAACGTGTTCAAATTTATATTCAAACTTCAGTCATTTTCTTGAGAGATTTCAAGTTACCAAGTTCTTGTCTAGTGCAGTTTTTTTTGGTATGTTGGAGTCTAAGATGCAAATAGATCAATCCCATATGACGCTAGTACAATACCTGGGACACGAAAAATACATTCAGTTAAAAAAAAACATTTTCAAAATGTGTTTGCGTTTGATAAAAGAAATGAGTTTTGTTTTTGTTCAGTTTGCATAGAGGACACAAAATCCATAGATATCTACAAAAATGAAAATGCAGGATATGTTAAAGCTTGGAGACATACCGAACTTAATGTAAAAGCGAAAATTCCACTTGCAAGCTCAGAGGATATTGAATCAAATGAAATTGTAGTGTCAGTTGATGGCAATAGAGTTTCTGATCTTGTTAGAGAAGGTAATTTTTATGTTTAAATTTTTTCGAATAAGTTGTAGATGTACTTGTGTGATAATCTAGCACGAACTATTTGTTATCCAATATATCCAATTATTTGCAGGATATGTTTTTTCCATGGTTGCACTTGTAGAAAATACTAAAAACGTGAAATATTATTTGATACGATGCACAAAACAAAAGATGAGGCTATTAGAAGATTTTGATGATAACGGTTTTATATATGAAAGAGGATCCATTGTATTGAAATGATATTTTTTTCAAGAATCCCATCAAACCGATACTCATGTTCACTTTCAAGACTACCAATCAGATGACACAAGTTGTCAATATAGTCATTTAGTATGTGTAGCGCACATAAAGTTAATAGAAGTTCAATAATAATAAAAAAAGTTAGAAAATGGAAAATGTCCAAAGTCGATCATGAAGGAATAATTGAAGATGCAATACCATTACGATGTTTTTAAACAAGTGACACATGTACATTCCAGAATTTTTTATTTCTCATTGAAAGTACATTCCAGAATTTGATGACTTGTTTTGACTATTTTCAACCATATTTCCAAATAGGATATTTATAAAAAGGGTACATGTATAAAAAACTCCGGATCATTCTTAAAAAACACAAATAAAATATGGTTCAACCATATTTTATCTGTGTTTTTCAACCATTACACCTATCAAAATTATTTTATGAGCATTACACCCATCAAAATTGAGTTGTATACCTCTTGTATTGTGAGCATTTTATTTTAAACTAAAAAATTGTTAAACACCATTTCCATTAAACACTTACTTTTTTCAATAGTATTTTTTTCCATTTTATTTTAATAATATTTCATTAATTTTAAAAAAAGTTAAATATATTTTCTATTTTCTATTGTAATAATATCTTGTTTCAAATTTTAACTCATTCCATTTTTTATTTTATTTTATGAGCATTAAATATAAATTAAAGTTGAATTGAACATCTCTTTTATTTTGAATATTTTTTTTAACTATTGTTCTCAAAATTATTTAATAAAAGTTGAAAACATCTCTTTCATTTTGAGATTTTATTTTATTAAGGGTATATGAAGTTTGAGGTGAATATCTCTTCTAGATTTAACATTTTTTTAATGAAGTTATATGAAAAAATTAAAGAAGAGTTGATCTCTTAAGGTTTTATTTTATTGTCACATCATTTTGAGCATTTTATTTTATCATTATCACACAAACCAAAAAAGAGTTGAACATCTCTTCTATCTCAAGATTTTATTGTATAAACATTACATATAATTAATTCAGATCTCTTCTATCTTGAGAATTTTATTTTTATTACTATTGCACCAATCAAACAAGAGTTGAACATCTCTTCTATCCTAGATTTGAGAGCATTGACTTCTTTAAGTGGTAATTTTTTTTTTTAATTAATATTCTAACAACTAAAAACAATTTAAACATCTCTTCCACTTGTTGTAATAACACTTGAATAATAATATCATATATACATATCAATATTTCTATTCTAATTATTAAGTTGATTTAACAGATCTCATATGTGTGTCTTTCATTTAGTTTCTTTATTTTATTAGTTAAGTGAATCTATGATCTTATATGCCTATCTTTCCTTTAGTTTTCCCTTTAGTAATTTTTATTAGTTAATTGCATCTATATAACCAATTTATTTAGCAGATCTCATATGCCCATCTTTTCTTTAGTTTTTTTTTATTGGTTAAGTGCATCTATGTAACCAACAGAGTCATTAGTAACTAGAAAAAAAATTATTTTAATATAAAATAAATCTGCTAAAATTATTCTGCCAAAATTATTTGATGATATGTAAATATAATCATATCTTTGACAATCCACAGTGAACATAAAATGAAACATTTAAATTAATACATACTTTTAATATAAAATTAATGTGCTAAAATTATTCTGCCACAAAAATTATTTGATGATATGTCAATATAATCATATTTTTGACAATCCACGGTGAACATAAATGTAACAGCCTCCTCGTTGCGACGACCCAACTCTAGTAACTAGTGCAAATTTTTTTTGTTAAGGTGTGTGTGCGCGTGTTGGAAGGAACAAACACACTTGACTCTACATCACCACATGGAAATCAACATGATGCAACTACGATGGTCACCACCAGAAGACAAGATGCACAACAAGTGGCTGCTAGCAAGGAACGTCCACTACGGAAAATGCAACCCGAAGGGACTCCGACAACTCCCAACCATCGCTAGGACAAAGCAATGTCCATGACTCAATAGCATCAATTTCGGATCCAATACTCCTTGTAATTTCCACTAGTTCACAAGTTGCCAAATCTACCCTAAACATAATGCATATCAGGTAATTTCCATCCCCTATTACCCATGACTGATTGTACTAGTTGAAGGTCATTGCTTTTTCCTATGTTAACGATTCGACAACATTTAACCACATTCCCACCCTGTTATCATCAATACTTCTTTTTACTAACCTCGCACATGCATATGAATCATGTTTCATCTGGTGTGCTATCATAAAATAAAAATTACCTAACTTGCCATCAATACAATTCAACATTCTTTTATTTCCCTAACCTTGCCATATCATCACCTTTCCATTACCCAATTATTTAATTAGAAATAAGAGTTTACCTTTTCCCTGCTAAAATAAAAATGACACTATGATAATAACTCCATTAACCCTATCTTATCATTAACTTTACATCTCACTATTCGAATAAATAAGGAGTTTATACTGCAGGGTTAATGCTAACAAGGGGAACTACAATGATTAAATCCATGTAAAAAGCCATGTCATTTTTCTATTAACAGTAATGTCGTTACATGCCAGTAATAAATAACATTCCTATTATTAATCATAATTTACTTTTCTATTACCGTAACTTTTCTATTATATTAATATTCAACTAAATGACAATAACATTCCTATTAAATACAAGAATTTACTATTCTATTACAGTAACTTTTCTATTATTTTAATATTCAACTAAATGACAATAACATTCCTATTAAATACAAGAATTTACTATTCTATTACAGTAACTTTTCTATTATTTTAATATTCAACTAAATGACAATAACATTCCTATTAAATACAAGAATTTACTATTCTATTACAGTAACTTTTATATTATATTAATATTCGACTAAATACAAGGTCCTACCTTTAAGTTACCATAACTTTTGTATTCTACTAACAATTCAATGCGACTACAAGGACATCACATTGTGGTACAAGCAGATGCCTGATAGAAATGGCGAAAATGTGTGACCTAAATTGGTTTAGGGTTGATTCCAAATATTATAAAATAACGACCATAACGTAATAAATTAACAATGCCAGCTCTATTTAAATCGATGAATGCTCTGACAGATGCGCATCTCGAGAAGCTAGTGATTCGTGGTGCTTCTTGGGGTTCATACCACTGTCTTCAGGTTGACCAAATCACAATTATGGAAAATCTTCGCATCCATTGAAAAGCAGTCTGCAGCTTCGTGAACATGCTCTGGTAGTTTCAAGGTTGTATCATATTTTATATGCTCGAGAATCTTTCATCTCACAGAACCGAGGTTTGGTTTTAATTGCTGGAAAATCTTCCAGCTCACATAACCGGGGTTTGATTCTCTCCGGCCCTCCCATTTAAAGTGATATTGAAATTTTAGGAACGTCCGAGAAAATGAGATAACTATTAACAGAAAGCCGAAATACATGTCTAGATTTTCTTTCATCACCGCTTCCTGTCAAACACCTTGATTAACATAATAGTAAAGCGCTTAACCATTTTCACCTCAAAAGTTAAAAGAAAGTAATTACAAGATAAAAATGATAAACATGAAAAGTAATTATAAGAAGCATAAGAATGATCAGCACCAGTTCACCATTTTAGGAGGTTAAAAAAAACGAGCTATAAACACCTCATTTTCTTAATGCAATACTTGTATGCTGATGGCTACTTTATCTCTAAGGTCCATTCAATTACCAGAGCTACCTAATTTCCACATTCGTTCAGGTATGAGAGATAATTATAACAAAATCCCCTATCATAACGAGATCAGAATATCCTTATCGCTACTTTTATATTAATTACCAATATAATTAAAATAAACAGGTCCCTGCCCGCGCGTAAGGTAAAACAGTGTTCAATCCAGAAAATAACAGCTAGGTCTTAAAGGAGCAATGCTATCATTAAATGAGCAGCAGCTAGGTCTTAAAGGCAATCATCAGAAATTAACAAAAACCAAGAGGAGGAAGCCATACTATCATTAAGGGTCCATGATGTAACCGCCGATTCCTGGAAACCACCCACCATTTTATTAAAGGCAAGACGCAGACCACCAGCTCTTCGTAACCAAAAAAATCGTCACGCTGTCCCACTCCCTCCTTGCTATCAGGGTGGTTCAAGTCACGCGCTGGAGTGGCCGAGGGAGGACTCGACCTCCAGAGCGTTGGGATAAGCCAGTCGCCCAATTCAAATGGATTAGCACGCATCAGGATCGAGTCACCAGAAGGGGGCCGCACTAAAAGGTAAAGGCATAAGTAATAAGGTTAGGAAAGACGGGAGGGAGGGTTACCCGGAATATCGAGACGACAATATTAACCAGAATATGGATGCAGCAATATTAAACTCTAAGACTGAACGAGAGTATAAAGGACGTAACATTATAACGAATTAATAGACCATAAAACAACATTGGTTGGAATCGGACTATTAAACAACAAAGAGCCTACTAATACGTTTCTGAGCCTGCCCGATCGATGACCTTACTTTTTGGAACCTCCTGGTCTCATGCCCAAGCATTAACATCGCTAATTAAAGAAAATCTTTTTATTGCAGTTAAATACAGAAAAGAGCGGAATAAAAGAATGGATAAGTTTTGTAACCAAAATGATTCGACACATGGAATGTATATACAGTAAACAATTTTTAATTTCCAAATGATAACCATAGCTTTAGTAATAAGGTACGATTTTAGGTAAACGGCCTTGTGAATTCACAGTGGACATATTGCACCATGAATCCGAGCAATGGAGTCTTGCGTTATTTTAATTGGAGGATCATAATTGCAAGAAACTCCGATGGGACTACAAAGCATCGAAAAGGAAGCCAAAATATATATACCCAAATTTTGCAGAGAAGCGAACAACTAAACCTTCAATAATGACAATCCGACAATTCCTCCCTTTTTCTGTACATCTAGAAATGATTTATCGGTGTAGACACGAGCCCGCAAATCTTACTGACTTCAACCTTATGATAGCTATGCAATGAATTTATGATTTTGGGAAACCCTCTGTAGAAGTTGCCCACTCTGTGTAGAACGTCCAATATAAAAGAAAAAGAAACCCTTTGTAAATTACCCACCGTATTCAACCCAGCAAATAAAACGCCCATGAAAACGACCATGAAAACGCCCAAGGTAAAATGGGAAAACCTACAGACCAAGAACATTCCCACTGTGTACATAAAACTCGCCCAAGGCAAACGAAGAGTAACCCATGGTAAAAGAACACGCCCTAAAAAAAAAAACACAGGTCACAAGGAAAACACCCAGCCATAAAATAAACGGATGACAGTAAAAATGACATAGTAGTGACCTTGAAACGAAATGCCCATATCATGGAATACCAGAAGCTACAAGTTTACACCGATAACCATTGCCACTACAGATTTTAAACACGAATCACACCATGACCATTGAAACTACCATTTGCACATTAGCCATTAAAACTATGGTTCATAAACACACGCAACAAGATAGAAATGCCCAGAGATTTACATACCTGTGTCCTTAACGCTTGCAGCAAATGATTCTGGTGCTCCTGCCACTCCTGATCCTACTTGCCGACCGTAGAGGACTCACTGGTACCTCCCAGCTAAATGCTAGGGGTACTCTCCTTCCCCCTTAGCCCCCCGAGCTGCAAAGGGGCCACACACAACCCAGACGATAGCCTAGCTTATCAGCTCGCCTCCAAGGCTGAGCTACCACTCAAGTCTGCTGAGAATCCCCAACTCCTACAAGAAATCAGTCCAGTCTCTAGTTTGGTAGCATAACAATACCAATAGATGTAAAAGTCCCCCTCTTTTCCCCTCTCCCTTTCTTTTATCCAGTCTCAAACCCTAATCCTCTTTTTTTTTAGGTTCCCCCCCCCCTTTTTCCTTTTTATTTTCTTATTTTTCTTTTTATTTATTTATTTATTTATTTATTTTTAAAACTCAAAGAGTAGGTGCGCTCATTAATAATTTCATTTTATTTTAACATGTGTAACTTTTATTTATTTACAATTTGTTTATAATATATATATACATGTATATATTTTCTTTTTTTCTATTATAAGCATGCATTCATCATTGTAGTTTATCATTATCCATCATTTAAATTTACCATTAATATATATATATATATATATATATAGGATAATGAGAGATTAAGGTGATGGAAAACATGTATAAGGGAAAAGTAAATGTATTACATAAAAAGAATAATGAGGAATTACGGGGAGGGATGGTGATTTAGTAATGTGTACTAGACATGTAAAAGGGAGATGGACACTGGAAGATCGAGGCGATGGAGGATAGTTTAATAAAGTAGACATGGATAATGAGAGGATTATGGTCTGAGTTTTTTGTCCTTTTTTTTTTGAAATTTTCATTTGTTAAGGTCACACTAAATTTCCCCCCCTTTTTCTAGAAAAGTCTTAGGCTTAGGGTTAGATTTTGAGCTAGGCGATGATTGGTTAAGGGAATTGCTTAAGGTTTTATTCAGGTGCTGATGACTTAGGGATAAATAGGCTGACTCCTTCAACCACCTTTATTGTGACGTGCCCTTCAGGATGCACCACGTGCGCCAAGGGTGCCACTCGCCTCTTGAATTTATTTTGGGTGACGTGCCCTTCAGGATGCACCATGTGCTCCAAGGGTGCCACTCGCCAACTGAGTTTCTTTTGTACGACTTGACCTTCAGGATGCACCACGTGCTCCAAGGGTGCCACTCGCCAACTGGACTGATTGGTAGACCTCTATAACCCCTGGAGTCAACACTCTGCTAGGTGAACTTGTAGGAGACTAAGGGTTCTAAGGAATAAGGCCCCCGCCTTATTGCGCACCCCTTAGAATCATCGTGAGCGACTGTCGTAGTCGGCCCTCACGACATCGTGGGTCCTCTCGAACTAGGTAATAGTTAACCTACAGTTCAAGCCACGGTGGGAGTGCTAGCAGGCCGTGGCAGGGCTGCTGTCCACCCCTCTCCCTCAACCTCTCTGCAAATCGTGTGTGGCCCCTTTACTCCATATGTGAGTCTGGTTGACAAGCTATCGTTAGCCTGCATCATCAATAATCATGTCAGAAATGTGAACATCAAATCATCAAATCAAATGAAACATCATAGTAAACATGTCAACCCAAAAGCACATTCCCTGACTTAGTCCAGAGTCCAAGGGGATTCTACCGATGCTGTTATCACTCCAGGAAAATACTTAGGGTTGTAAGCTAAGTATGCCTGGTAACTTAAGAATTGAATACTTTTCAGTAGGTGGATCAATGGGATACTAAGATAGCACAATGGAGAGATTACTTATCAGAATAGCTTAATGAACC
>ML778662.1:1311274-1328316 GCA_009831015.1 Picea engelmannii | reverse complement strand
AGTCAATAGCACCTGTATATAGCAATAGTAAAACATCCTGTCATCAATCATGACACATCATCATCAAGGTTAAGTGGTTCATCATCATAAAAATCCAGATCACTTGCGAGCAAGTGTCCTCAAAGAATAAGTTTTGTCAGTGCACCAGAGCCGGATGTTACATAGAAGTCAACTATCATAACATGCATAAAAAAATTTCTAACTAGAACACATACCAGTCTACGGTTCAAGTCATCATTCTGAATAACCTTCTTCCAACCATCTAGGGATGATTTTAGGGGCTAAATTTCGGCCATGGGCTAATTTTCCATGGTTTTTCCAAAAACAAGATTCACTATTTTAAAAATGATTTGCCCAAATTCTATAGAATAAAATTATTTTACCTTAAAAATCGCCAAAATATTATAAAAACTCTATAAAATACTTAGAAATTTGAATATTTTTACAAAAATATCGCCAAACATTTATAGTTGACATATGAAGGATTAGTAAAATTCGCCAAGGCTTCTACATTTAAAAATAAATTTCCATCCTTAAAATCAGCCCCGCAACCATCCCGGCAAAATTTTACATACTCCAAAACATGTTCTGCTGACATTGTATTTAAATCCACATCTGTTTTATAAACAAATGTGGCCCAGGAATTGGCTTCTGCTTGCTAATAGTTCATGCCAACATCAACACCATAAAAAATTGCTTCCAATTTTTCTCTAGTTGCACTCCTGGCCTCTTTGTCAACCTCTGATGTATCCTGCAACTCTGAAAGTGAAACAAATGCTCATGTTGGGCAAGGTACTAAAGGTTGCGGAGGCCTCATAAATTCCACACTTTGATATGCCCCTTTGCGATCATATGTATGTCATTTACCAGTTACATAATATTTGGACGGTAGATTAGTATAATCAGGGTACATGTGCAAGAAAAATTCTGCAAAAAAGTGTGGAACCTCATCGTTCCATGAAAATTTCCCATATGCCACCAAAAATATGTTATACATATGTCCTACAATGTCAGGGTAATTGATGCAGGAGCATCGCCAACACATCAAGCGAGCCAGCATGGAGTGGAAGATAGCTGGATAAGCCAACACACATTTTGAAAATACTTTGGGAATGTTGCGTGATTTTAAATGACCCATTTAAGAGACAACGCACTTGTATATTGTAATGGACCTTGAGCAGATAGCTCTCATCCTTAGTTAGATAAGGCATTTAAAATAGTTAATGCTGGTAGATAGAATATTTAAGTCTAGATTTGATAGTTTAGAGTTCGAGAGGGAAAACGGATATAGACACCCTCATTGTATCATTGTAACTTTATGAGAGCAGGAGCAAGAAGAGAAGAGCAAGCAGAGAACTGTGTAGAGTACATCCATGTACAGATATTGAATTAATAGAAGAAAGATTTGGTTCAAAACCATGGTTATGTGTCTATTCTCTGTGTACTGATGTTATTCTCATGAATATTTGCTTCCTATCATACATGTGTTTTTATATGCTGTGTATGTGATTTCATGGTTCAATTGAAGTCTGAGAGGGAGATAGAATGAGTTTCAATTGTTTCTCTAAGTAAGCCAGAAGATTCCTACAAGGAGTGCAGTCGAATTGTCCGCGAGGAGTGCATTGACAGAGGGGTTCACTTTGAGATATCTTTTGTCCTCATTTCCTTGAGAGTGCAGAGAGGCACAGTGCCATGCAAGGAGTGCACAGGCCAAGCGAAGTCTCAGGGTTGTGATTCTGAGAAAAGTATTGAAGGACTACTGCTGGAAGAGTGCGCAGGGTCGAAAGACTCCAACACTTAGATAAAGTTGAAGATTTTCCACAAGGAGTGCGTGCAAAGTTCCTTCTAAGTAAGAGAGAAGTAGAAGGAAGCTCAGGAGGAGTAGGCCTTCGAATTCATTGAAGGATAAGTGCATGGAAGTTGTTGTTGAATGTTCGAGGGAAGCGTTGCAGGTTAGCGGGCAGACAACGAGTCTCGTAGAGAGACACTTCTTCCTTTTCGTGGATTTTCAAAGGGAATAACGGACAGACGAAATCATCCGAGGAGATCTCACGAGGTTTTGGGAGCCGTTGGATCTCTCATAGGTGCAAGGTAGTTACGGCGCAGGCGTGGAGAGGATTCGAAGCTCAAGAGGGGCAGTACCATTTATCCAAGTCGGTCAGGGTTGTTGGATTATTCACGAGACCTCAACTAACCCGGGGATAGTGTGTATCCACAGGAGTCAGCGAGTGGACAGGTGGCACGTCTGCTCACAGGATCTTCTCCTTCCCACATCCCGAAGAACTTTAATGTCCCTCTATTTCCCTATCGGGAAATCTGTACCCACAGGACTCTTCTTACGATCCCCCCCTTCTTTACTTATCGGGGAATTGGACTTCACGACTTCGCGAGGTCTGTGGTCAAGTGTAAGACTCTCGAATCCCCGAATCCCGATTCAAGTCAACGCTGACCTTTTCCTTTACCCTGTCGAGACTTCTCTTATCATGATTTCGGCACTCGCTGTGTCAAGAAACTTGCTTTACCGACTCCCAAACTCTGATACGTCGAAACTCTGATGCATGCATGAGTTTGACCCCTCAATGTCCCATCACCTCTATCGGGATTTTGGACTTTGCGGGATCGTGAATCCTGATGTCAATGTTTCGGCACTTCACCCTACAAAATTCTGAAACTCGTGCCACCTGTCTACTCCTCTAACTCCTGTGACCCACACTGTTCTTTTAGCCATCGCAATATTGCGTTTCACGATTCTGCGATTCTTGATGCAGTGTTTATAGGACTTCACCTTACGAAACCCCGATATATGATTTCACGTGCGAGACCGACGGTCCTTGTGACTCGGATCAACGGTCCTGCCCCTCCTGAGCTTGAACCTCTCAGAAATACCTGCAGTATCTCCCCTTCTCCTCCATGAGATCTAATAGTTCACAAGAGTTCGTGAATTCTCCTTAGAGAACTTCTACCGCCCATTCTTCCTCGATGATTCTTGCAAATGAACCAGTGCTCTTTCACAAAACTAGTTCTCCCACTACAAAATTACGACGCCTTCTAACCACTTCTCAGCACAAGCTTCCAACACTTCTCTGTGTTGATTTCTCAAGGTTCCTATACCTCTTGAGCTTTCCCAACTCTGAATCCTTCAGAGAATCATGCACGCACTCCTTGCGGTAGACATTCAACACTTTAACATGCTTGAATACTTCCGACTCTGCGCACACCTGCAGCATCAGTCCTTCAACTCTTACTCAGGTTCGCAACCCTGAACTTCACTCGGCCTGCGCAATCCTTGCACGGTTCTTGTGCCCAACTACCCTCCTGCGGAGATGAGAATGAAAGCTATCTCTATCTGAACCCTCTGTCAACGCACTCCTTGCAGAAACTTTGACTGCACTTCTTGTAGGAATCTCTGGTTCAGATAGAGAAACAATTGAAAGTCATTCCTACTTCCTCTCATATTTCAACCTCAAACATGAAGTCATATACACATCATATTAAAGAAAATGTATAACAGGAAGAAAACATCAAATGAGCATAATCTCCATACACAGAGAACAAACACAAAACCATGAATTTGAACCAATCTTTTCTATTAATTCAAATGTCTGTACATGGGTGTTCTCACACAGCTCTCTACATGCTCTTTCTCTTCTTCCTTGATTCCATAATAATACAACACAAAATGAGGGTGTCTATATCCTGTAGGAGACTTCAATATTGACATGCTACAAAATACTAGCAGAACAAAAGAATTGCAAAAATACATCTGCAAATACAGTCTGCGGTTTCTTCTGAAGAACACAACCCATTTGCAAAATGTACTTATTGACCATGTTTTGTCCAATATGCCCATTTCTCAATATAGTATGTTTGTCTTAGACACATATTTCACTGATCACGATACAATTGGTATTGCACTTGAATTATGACATATATATCAAACTTATTGAAAACTCATATTTCTATGTTTCAAAGCTTATCTTTACCCCTAATTTCTACACATAGCATTCTAGTGAACATACAGACGGTCTTCTACTCTAATTATAAAATATACATTGTGCAAAAAGAGAAAAACTAAGGTACATCCTCAAAAAAACTATTTGTGACTCTATTCATCTTATTCATTTTTTTTTGTATATATGTGCACAATAGTTGCCTTTTTCTTAACATCTGAGCTTATGTTCATATCCCTTTTGTTTTGTAATTTTGTTGATAGAAACATAAAGGAAAACTAGAAGGCACAAAGAACTCCTACCTAGAGATGTACACGAATCAATGCAAAGGTGCATTCTTTTTCTACCTCTGTTCCATAGTAAACAATTTTTCCTTTACTTTCTCTGAATTTGTCAAACTTGTTTGCAGGTATGTTTTTTTTTTCTTTTTATTGCTCCGATAAGCCACTATGTTGCACGTCCGCCATCCAGCAGAACTGCAATGTTGAGACAGCCAGCCCGCAAGTCCATTTGTCAATATGTCTATCACCCAACTATAATTTCTATTTGCAGGACACGAAACATTAGAGGCACAGTGTGAATCTCGCAAGTGCGCGATCCAAATAAGGGGCTAAGTATGGAATAATGGATATGTGCATCATAAGCAATTTGTAGGGCACTGAACAATAGAGACCCATTTCTGACCCCAACAACCCGACAATGTGCGATGCACAAACTGTACATGCTTTATAAATTATCAACCACCCGGCAAGTCCGCTTGTCAATTTGTATATCGCGGAACTGTATGTGCTATTTGTAAAACACGAAACAATAGAAGCCTATTTTTTGACCCCTCCCGTCTGAGAACCCACAAGTATGGAATGCGATATCGGTATACGATCTATGAAATCTCATGTTCATACTTTATAAAGGCACATATTTACTTTTTCCTCGTTTATACACACACTAATCTAGTAATCACAGACTTGGTGTTGCACATGAATTATGAAATGTGCAGTGGGAGTCAGACGGAGCCCTTTGCTTTGCTTAGGCAATTTTGAACCCACCAGCCCGAGAACCCAATTTCTGTATGGCAGAAATCGACCCAGTGTATAGCTCGAAAACATGTATTGCTCGTTTGTGGGAGCCCACCATCCCTAGAGAAGAATGTTGAGCCGATCACCTCGCAAATCCACTTCTCAATTTATTATCATAAGATATTTGCAAGGCACCAAACAATAGAGCATCGTTTTTGACCCTGCCAGCTTGAGAACCCACGATCTAGAAACTGTAGATGGTCTATCAAATCTCAGCCAGCCCATAAGTTTGCTTCTCAATTTGTATATCACGAAACTTTGTATGCTACTTGTAGAACACCGAACAATATGGGCCTTCTTTTGAACCCGCCCGCCCAAGAACCGTGATCCCAAACCATGCACTTTCAGACTTGGCCATTCCTTCCTTGCTTTCTCTTCCCTGTGTCCATTACCTTCACACATGTATATATATATATGTGTGTGTGTGTGTGTGTGTGTGTGTGTATGTCTTCTTTCTAAATCTTTAATGCTAACAAGTCATCGTGCAACTACCATCTAAGATGTCATTGATTCATGCAAGGCTCGAGAAGTTTTGCCATTAATGCAATTTTTGTAAAGCATTTTCTTCTCCCTTCCCAATTTTAATTTTAAATGCCATGGAATTTCATTCACACGCCGCCATCTTTCTTCCTTCATGAAACCTACAATCGCTTCCCAGTCTTAATTTCAAATACCATGCAATGTCATTTGCACCCCGCCAGCTTGGTTCATTCACGAAACCTCCTATCCTTAAATGTTTTTGGCCATAACCTTCACCTTCACACTTCTAAGTTTGTAATAACTACGCTTTACTTCTAATAGGTCACCATACAACATGCATAGATATTGTCATTAATGAGGAGATTTTCCTTTCGCATGCATTTAAGCAATGTTTGCGGGGGGTTATATTGTCCCCTCCATTTCTTCATTTCAAACAATGTCTGGAGCCAAACAAACTTTTGATAAACTACTACCAATAGCTCCACAACAGTTTTGTAGAGATACAATGAACATCTTCCTCAAGAGCTTCCCATGCAAAAGAATGGAAAAAGAATTGTAGAGGAGGCAGAGCAACCCAAAATTTACCGTCAAAACATGGATCTTGACGCTAAATTGGAAATCATATTCTACAACCTTGATCAGCCCACACACACAATTCAACATGCCTTCTCAATGGACATGGTTGGTACCGACATTTTTGATGAAGATTAATCCTTCGTATTCCAGAGCGTTGTTTTTGAAACTGAATCAAAAAAATTAATCATTGAAAAAAGAGATGTAAAAAATAAGAAAAGAAAACATCGTTCAAAACTTGACCTTGCCAATATGCATGCATCCAAAATCTCTGAACTTCACATGGCAACCGAAGATTCTCTTCATGATTCTGTTGGAGTCATTGAAGCCAAAAATTCCAGACTAAAGAACCAGATTAAGGAATTAGAGGAATATTTGTTTCCTATGCAATTGCTTAGAAGTTCCTTGGAAATAGCCATGCCTGCGATGACGTGAACCCCTGCAACAAATATAAAAGGGTCCTCTATCTTCCTCTCATCCTATAGACGATATCTCGAGAAAAATATCAACAAAAGAATATAACTGATTGCCAAGGTTTGGGAAACATCACAGAATATGGATTCCCTAGGGAGAAGGGCACATAACTTGCTCCTACTTCTGCAGAAAGATTTAAAGAATGAAGAAACTTTATATGTGCACTTGGTCATCCCTTTCGCCTTTCATGTCAACAACATTCTAGAGATGAGAAGAACACAACATGATCTCCCATCCAAAAAAAGGCTCACTCAATTAGAAGCATGCTGGAAACAAAAAGTGAAGAAGTTGTACCTAATTGTGCAATCGTGTGAGCAAGCAATACCGAAGAAAGAAACATTATTCACAAAGCTTACCAAAATAGACTTAGCAGGAAAGAAAAACAACTTCTAGGACCCCATCTTAATCCTCAACTCACTGGCATTAACCAAGCAAGATTTTGATCAACAAGTTGATAATTTGAAGGCCTTGTATTTAGAACTTTTTTATAGAATTGTTGAATATGATGAAGAAGAGGTGGACAACTGGCTAGTCGGGTATTCACTATAGAATGGAGACATTCATGAAGGTCTGTGTAAAATTTCAATTGATCTAAGCGAATTAGAAAATGAAGTTTTCAACATTCGAATCCGCAATGACATCAACGTCACCCCCTTGAGAAGCTATATTGAAGAGAACTTGAAGTGGATCAACCACGAAATCCAACAGGCAAATGCATAAATCCTCTGTGTATCAATCCAGTTGTTGAAGTGGGTTGCCCACAAAAATCAGCAGGGAAAGGCATGACCAACCAAACACAAAAATTTCTTATACGTACCATCCCTATAAGTTTATAGTGATAGTCCTTTATTTATCGATCCAATTATTCCTTTCTGAGCAAAAATCTATAGACAAAAACTCATCTTCACATTTCTACTTTTCAGGTATTACATTCTAGCGTGTACAACTTCTTTCCACACTCCTATTTCTTGTACATATTTCTGTTATGGTCCGCGAGAGCCCCAATCCCAGTCTATATGAAAAACACATTTACATTTTCAGCAATATGTAACAAACTATTATTTTTTTCATATATTCCAAATAAAACTATTCTTTTGTCTCCTTATATATTTATGTCTTCCTGGATTTTTTATCTTTAGCTATGATGAATGTCAAGTCTTTCTGTTTATTTTATCTCTATTCTCTTTTTTTCTTTTTCAAAATAAAGTATGACATAAATCGCTCACTCAAATTCGACATATCATATTTCACACATATATATGTTTCTTTAAATTTCCAGGAATATGTAACATGTTTCATTTTTTTCCAATTTTTAGCCCGCCAGGTCAACAACCCGCGCTCCAAAAACTGCCTAAGTATGTAATCTGGGCTCCGTCACACTATATAGAATGAGGGTTCCATACATGCTATATAAAAATACATATTTTGTATGTATAAAAGTAAATATCTACTTTAAAAAATTACGTTTTTTCTATGTACAATTTATGCTCTTCAGGAACCTATAGTTTGATACATTCCAATTTCTTGTATCCATGAGCCCTTGTTTTAAAGAAAACTAATTCGGGGATTCTATTTATTTCGTCCTCTTTTCCACCACCCTGTGCAACAGACATTGGTACTATATTTTTTGTACATTTTCCCACCACCTTGTGTAAAATCTATGTAAAGAAAAGTAATTCCTGATTGTTAAATTTTTGGGACACGAGCTCCTTGACATTCAAATAGTCTGCAAGTCCCATTATCAATTTGTACATCACGAAAATCTCAGTGCTATTTGAAGATCATGGAACAACAAAAATCCGCTTTATAGGTCCCCAGCCCGAGAACCAGTGATCCAAAAACTAGCTAAGTATGGAATGAGGGTTCCGTCTATGCTCTAATTTAGGAAGGCTAGTTTTCCTCCTACTTTTATGTGTTCCTAGATTTTTCATTTCCAGAATGGAATATGACATAAATCACTTACTCAAATTTCAGATATTAGATTTCACTTATATATATATGTGTGTGTGTGTGTGTGTGTGTGTTTCTTTAAATTTTTTAGCAATATGTAACACGTTTTATTATTTTTTTATATAAATGTCGTCAAATTGTGTTCACTACTTTCTTTCTACTCAAACGTAAAGAGACTGTCATTTCTTGCATCTTTGCAAAATGTCCTGCACAATGTTTGTCACAAAGGCCCTTAAAATTAAAATAGTCTGCAAGCCCACTTCTCAATTTGTACACCGCGTATCTCTGCCTGCTCTTTGTAGGACATGGAATGAGGGCTCCGTCATTGTTCTATAAAATATCATCCCCATACTTTATGAAAGTACACATTTTGTATCTATAAAAGTAAATGTCTACTTTAAAAAATTATATATTTTCTATGTATAGTTTATGGTCTGCAGGAACCTATAATTTCATAAATTTCAATTTCTTGTGTTGAGGAGCCCTTGTTTTAGAGAAAACTAAGTCGAGAATGATATTTATTTTGTTCTTTTTCCAACCGCCCTATGTAAAAAACAATGGAACTATAATTTTTTCCCTTTTTTCCACCAGTGTATGTAAAACCTATGTAAAGAAAACTAATCTGTGAATGATGAATTTTTGGGACACGAGCTCCTTAAAATTCAAATACTCCGCAAGTCCGATTCTCAATTTGTATATCGCAGAAATGCTGGTCCTATTTGTACGGCACAGAAGAACATAAGCACATTTTTCAGGTCCCCAGCCTGAGAACCCACGATCCAAAAAATGCCTAAGTCGAGAAGCCGTTTTAAAAAAAAAAACTAATTCAGGAATCATATTTGTTCCATACTTTTCTCCACCAGCCTATGTAACATACATCAATACTATTTTTTTTACTCCAGCAACATATGTAAAAAGGAAAACTAATTCAGGAATGCTAAGCTTGTTCGACATGAGCGCTTTCAATTTCAAATAGTTCACAAGTCTATTTGTCAATTTGTATATCGCGAAACTCTACGAACTATTTGTAGGCCATAGAACAATAGAAGCCCAATTTTCATCCCACCAAACTGAGAACCCACCATTAAAAAATTCTAGTCCTCAAAGCAGCATGTCAATTTGTATATCGTGGAACTCTTGGTGGTATTTATAGGCCATAGAACAACAGAAGCCCAATTTTCAGCCTGCAATCCTGACAACCCGGAATGAAGCTTCCGCGCATGCTTTATATATCTACTTCATCAAGTTACATATTTGATTTTTGTAGGCCATGGAACAACAAAACACCAATTTTGAGCCCCCTAGCCTGAGAACCTGCGATCCAAAATTTTAAATAGTCCGCAAGACTACTTGTCAATTTGTATATCGCAGAACTCTCAGTGCTATTTGTAGGCCATGTAACAACATAAAACCAATTTTCAGCCTGACAGCCCGAGAACCCGCGATCCAAAAATTCAAATAGTCTACAAAACCGCTTCTCAATTTGTATTTCGCGGAACTATCGGTGCTATTTGTAGGCAACAGAACAACAGTAGCCCAATTTTCATCCCACCACCCTGACAACCCAAAATGAAGCTCCCATGACTTTGTTTTAAAGAAAACTAATTCGGTGTTGGTAGCCTTTTTATGCTTTTGTCCACAAATCTATGGCAGCACAATTTTCAGCCTACTAGTGAGACAACCACAATGGTCTATATATCTACTTAATCAAATTACATATTTGGTATCTATTAGCTCTTCTTTGTAACATACCTACGCCCTTAAATATCAAATAGTCCACAACTCCAATTGTCAAATTGTATGTTGCAAAAATCTGGGTGCAATTTGTAGGCCATGGAACAACAAAGGCCGAATTTCAGTGCATCATCCCGTTACTACTATTTATGTGTATTTTTTCTACGGCTGTATGAAAATTATATCTAAACAATAGTCCTGCCCACATGTCTGTACTCCTTCGCATTTATTCCCTTTCCCACAGATGGGTTTTTAGTACAGCACACGCGTCGAGTAGAGCAGCCAGGAGCGATACTTTGTGGCGATGACGATGTTATGACCGCGTTCCACTCACTCCCAACTTCCTAATCACTTCAAGTTCAACTTGCTCAAGGCATGACACCATTACTCTCAGTGCACCCTACTCTGCCTTCGCATTCTTTCAAAGGACCAACACCCTCACTGCACCTTTACTCTGTGCATGCGACCATTTATGGAACCTCACCAGCTGCCCGACCTATTTCAATTGCTCCAGCGGGTCCATATGGCTCATTATTTCATGCTTTTTCTTCTCAGAGCTCGACTTCCTGCCCAACCTTTCCCTTCTTTGCATTTGTCATGCTCTGCTCTGTTCCTACCGCTTTTTTGTTCTCCCATTGTCCCAGAGATGCCCCGGCTATGAAAGAAGTCCAAAGGCCAACCAACCTGCCAGCCAAACCGACCTCGCCTGGTCCTGCGTCCCCCGCCTGCTCCCTTCCTGTTATCCTCCTCCTCTTTGACCAACTCGTCCTCCTCCCTGGTGCAGTCCACTCAAATTATTGCATCTCTCTCGCCCCTTCCTGTGTCCCTTGCCAACAAAATGGAGGAGCTGGACTGCTCAGGGGCCTCACTGAACAACAACCTAGGATATTTAGCCAATTCCGCATATGTTTCACATCCAGGCCCTTTGGCCCCTCCCAACTCTCCAGATACCCAGTTGCTTTAGGACCAACTTCACAACACCCAATTCCAAATGGATGGTTCAGAAGCCATTCAAAATTCACGATGGCAATTCCAATCTCGAGCGGGTTCCAACGTTGACCTAGAATGCGAGTGGAAAAGAGGCCTTGCACTCGTGCAGAGCCTAGTATTCGACCTGCATCGGGACATGGACGACCTCCGGTTTCACCTACAGAGCCTGGACAACAAAGCCTCTCAACTCCTGTAGCTATTCTCTGCATTACAAGGTGCTCATATCCCCACACCAGAGGTAGCCCAATCAGCAGCAGCAACCTCGGCACCAGTGTTGCCACTGGAAAATTTGGGCCATGCAGACGCAGACTGCAAGGACGAGAGGCTTCCATCACGCCCAGAGCACGTCCAGAAGGAAGATCACCTGCAATCAGAGATGGAGAACTCTATGCAACTGGACCGCACACCACTCCAGGAGGAGCCGCCTCCTCCGGGGGACACGACATTTCATGCCTTTTGCATGGCCGCGTCGCCGCACTTCAACCCATACCGGTGATCTCTGTTTTTTTTGTCTGTTGTTTTGTCATGTGCATGCCGACCTTTCATGCATTTTTTCCATGGTTATTATAATTAGGCTATCTACACTTTGTACAGTTCTAGAGCCCACCCTTACGGGCCAAAATTTTGAACTCTTTTTGTATCAGTGACAATCTACACTTAAGTTATGAAGCGGTTTGCCTGGGTGAGCTGGTTTCCCCTCAGGGAAGCTCAGTATTTATAGCTTGAAACCATGGAAATTTTTTGTAATCCTTCATTTTGACAAACTTTTATACAATCTTACTTATTAAAAAAAAATATTGAATAAAATTTAAAAAATAGCTTATACTTTTCATTAACTAAGACATGTTATAGCATTATATAAATTACTTTAAATCTCCATACAATATTATAATATTCTATAAATTTCTCTCTGTCATGTATATCACAGAATTGTTCACTGCAAAATGTATATGACCGAAGTCTTTCATGCAAAATGTATATCACGTAACACACTGGACATGAAAACTGTGAACGCGGAACTCCGCCAACCCACAACTGCGTAATTGCTTAGTACAAAATGTATGAAGTGTTATAGAATTATACAAATTAGTATAAATCTTCGTACAATGTTATAATCTTCTATAAATTACCGTCTCATGTATATGACACAATTGTTGGGTGCAAAATTCCTATTGTATGCTAATTTTTTGGTATTCAACGATGTTGATGTTTTAAATGTTCATGTAATTTCCAAAGATATGTAACATACATTATTTATTTTATAATAAGTTTGTATAGTTCGCAAGTCCGCTTGTCAATTTCTATAGGGCACGGAACAACATAGACCCATTTTTTAAACCGACAACTCGAGAACCTGCAATCCAAAAACTGGTTAAGTATGAAATGATCTCTCCGTCCATGCTCTATAAAACATGTGCAAAGAAAACCAATTTGACAATGCTATATCTTTTTTGTTCAAGAAAAGCCTTAGTTTTAAAGAAAAATAATTTGACAGTGCTAGTTTTTTAGTGTTTTTCTCCACGAACCTATGTAACAGACCTTATTACTATTCTATTGTATAACTGACATTATTAATTTCTGATAAATTTCTATAGTCCGCTTGTCATTTTGTATATCGCAGAACTTTCAGTCCTATTTGTAGGCCACGGAACATAAGAGGCCCAACTTTGAACCCGCCACCCCGAGAACTCGCGATCGAAAAATTGACTAAGTATGCAATAAGGGCTTCGTGCATGCTCTATAAAATCTTTTCCACATACTTTATAAAAGTACAAATTTCATAGGTCTAAATCTAAATATATATTTTATACAAGTACATATTTCGTATGTCTAAAAGTACATGTTTCATATGTATAAAACTATATATTTACTTTACTATGTTCTGCATGCAAACCACATCTATTTCAACTTTCTACCCACTTGTCTCTACTATCTCACATTTACTCCCATCCCAACTCGGCAGGGACTCCGCTGCCTTGCAACACTTGTTTTGATTATTTACTAAATGGAGGTATTAATGAAAAGCCATATTACCTCTCTGAGCGAAGGTTATTTCGACCTATGGGGTCGGGGTTATGAAAATCGTATGCTTGTAGAGAATATTTTTTTAACCGTCAATATTACCTCAGAAATAAGAGTTAAAGGTCGCATCAATTGATAAAAAATAATCAAGAGAGAAGAAAACATACATCTTACCTGTGTTGGTCCCTTGTTGGTTGAAAACTCCGTAGGAATTGGTGGAACAAGTTCGTGGAAGACCTCCAACATCGTCTATGGGTTCCCTTGCAAATATCATAGGGAATCATCATTAATAAATGAATAACAAAGTCACAAAATCAAAATCATTGAAGAGTTAAACTGTAAATAGATTGTTTAACTACATTTCCATGACTTTCTTTAATGCACCGATCAAATGATAAATGCATTTAAAAATATGATTCCAAAGAGTTTTACAATGAGAATTGTAACCAAGAACACCAAGTTAAGGAATAACCAAAAAAAGTGATTGAAAAACCAGGACTGAGTCTCTTATATCCGAGATATCTTGGCTTAAACTCGACATAGTATTCTCAACATCACATCTCTAACAGGTTGGATGTGAAAAATATAACCAAATCTAGGTTGAGTAAACCCTTCAAAATTGATCAAAATAGCAACACTAATACACATGATTATTATCTTATAATAAAACGAATTCTAGTCTGTAACGTTTCTTTGGTTTATAGTAATAATATTAGTTGAGTAAAAGTAGTTCATAAATATCTCATAAATGACGCTATACGCTAGGGTATTATCTATACAAGAATCCCAACAGTTATTAATTTCCATTGTAAATTATTTTTATGAGTCCTAGTGTGAAACTTAAGAGACAAGAATGAAATTTTATTACATGAAATGGTCATGTTTTGGTTATTTTGAATATAAGAAAAAAAAAAAAAAATTTTCGACTATGTGTAAACTACTAGCACAGCCACATAATTGTGGCTGATCAACGTCAAAGATGAAAATAATTTTTAAAAGAATATATTAAATTTTATTATTGATTAACAAATAAACGTTTGAGCGTCATTTATCTGGTGTTAATATTTTAATTTCTGTTAATCACTTAAGTGGCAATCAGTTAGCTATCAAAGTAATTTTTAAATATGATTAGGTAAATGTAGAAAAGAAAACACATAAACGGATGTCTTTATAATAGCTAGGAAGTTAATGATTGAAATCACAGCCATTTATTTTGTGTGACTACTAAGAATATTCCAGCCATATTTAATCCTGTCCATACAAAACTTATTAAGCACTAAACCCCTATTAAATCTGCCCATTGTCAATAGGTATATGCCTTTCGACGTAATTAACTTACCCAAATAAGAGAATCGTCGAAGCCATTGAAGTGAAGCTATCCATTCACCAAAGTAAACATTGCTTTCTGTAAGAACCAGAAATGGGAGGCGACTTGGGTCTGTGGATTGGAATAACCAGTGGAGTATGGAAGAATACCCTTTGCGTTAGGAAAGGAAGGGCTAACAAATCCTAGCGTGAGCAGTCACAAACCCGGAAAAAAATACCTCGAGCCCATCACTTATACAAACCACAAAAGGAAGGTAAGTGTCACTTCCAAAGTGTAGAAAATCAATGTGAAGGTTTATACATGGACATATATGGTTGGCGAAAACCATGAGGTAGTGGGTTTTGAATTGATTAATAGCCACCACACCTTAACTATGTGAGGAAACTTCCAGACAGTTGTACACAGTAGCTTTCCGTCCTATGAATTGCCACGCAACCAACTCCAGTCTTGTTTGTATTCAGAGTTCGCTCCACTTAGGTGCTGTGGAATTAAACCTGGAGGGTTTAATTACTTTGACCATCGTATAGTTCATGAACTTCCATACGTAACAAATCGACCTTAACCCTTATCGAGACTAAAAGGAAACAAAACAAATCCTTGCATTTATGGTTGCAATACATTTGGACCACAAATAGGTTAGGATTAAAGATAATTCTTGAGGCTAATAATGTTTAGACATATATAGGTTACCTCCTAATTTACTGTCTATATTATAGTATAAGCTTGTAGGTCTCTGAAAGAACTGGTAACAGAACGAGTGGAATAAAACGATGACGATGACACAATTATATTATATATTTGACAAGTCTATTGAAGTCCTTCAAACTCATGGAGAACATAATTGTGTTTTCATATCGGACCTTAGAAATACTTAGATGTGGAGTAGACAATTTATTTAGCGTTAAAAGGTTTTTCAAAAGATTATATAATGCTCAGTTGTCGACAGTAAGTCAAAACTATATACATGTAAACCAAATTCTTTTGTTATGGAGGTAGATTAGTACTAAGGTATTTTTTTTTTTTACTACCTTGAAAATTTTTTTTGGTAGTATAATGGGTTACGTTACAGATCACTTCTTATATATACATATTTCATGAATCTGTAGTGTCTTTGATTTAGCCACCATGCTTTTGTCACTTTTGAGCATGGGTATGGTTACATCGGGAAGATAATACTCCTATTTTTTTTTTTTTTATTGTAGGTCTGGTTCTTGGATTGGTTTTCAAAGATTTTTACTTGGGTCTATTATATCATCACTTTCTAGATTGTATACTGTATTTCAACCATTATTTGCTCTTGTGACCTCACACATTATGGGACATTTGTTATAGCATCATTTACTAGTTCATAGGCATTAATGCATTGTTGGTCTTATTACTTTTTAATCCCTTCCCTACTTGCAGACTTCAATTCCCCTTTTCGTCCCGATAAATCATAAAAAAAAATCATTTTGTGACATACACGTGGCCTATTAGTTATGCAAGACACATACATATGCATGTTGTTCATTTGCAGCGCACATACACATATTTTTGGCTCAAAAAATATTAAATTACTTATTTTTGGGCCGGGTTTATGGGTTCCCCCACTTCTTGGCCCCCTATTACCCATCTACAATTGTTTACAACTACTCCAACCATTTGGAGATAGTATAAAAGGAGCCCATGGGTAGAGGAGAGAGGATTATACCTTGAAGCATTAAGATGTTAGCCATTTCTTGCCAGAGTTTGCAAGCCCCTTATCCTGTGTCTCTCAACATCCCCTTTAGGCTTGGAAACCCTTGTGGGGCATTTGTTATAGCATCATTTTCTAGATCATAAGCATTAATGCATTGTTGGCCTTATAAGGAAAATATTTTTTAAGCACAAAACTCATGTTTTCAAATTTTGTATTGTACCACCAAGCTAGGTAGTGATTGACTTAAAAAAACCCTATCATGATTTAAATATAATCATGCTTTAATTCGCAGTTTTGAAATAAAAAAAAATGTATATACCAGTGCCGACCCTTTGTCATTTGTCATTTCTAACCCTAACATTTGAAGATTTTAGGTCTTGTTTATATTAATACGGGTTTGAATCTTTTCATATGACATCATTTCATTCGGAGGGAGACATTGGTGCGTTTACTATATACAAAGCTACCATAGCTAATTGAAGCGATTTCGGAATTGGATCTTAATATTGTTGTGTGATCTACTCCACATGGCTGGGCAGAAGAGAAAAACCCGAGATACAAGTTCTGGAAATAAGGATGAACACCAGGAGAAGAGGCCAGAGGAGGAAAAATATTGTAGCAGGGACCGTTTGAGAGTAAAAATACCCGAGCACTGTTTAAAACAGTTAGATGAAATTAAAAATGATTTGAACTTAAGATTTCACGGACTTGCAGTTGATTGGTTATTACCATTTGATCTAAAGGGTTTGATAGAGCTGACAGAAGAGATAGGCTATGAGAATGCTGGA
>ML778662.1:1290096-1308539 GCA_009831015.1 Picea engelmannii | reverse complement strand
GGGATCGCACCCGGCCTGAGCCACACCAACCCTTAACATGGTTGGATTTTTTGTCCCCGCAGGTTTCGAACCGGTGACTTTAACATCACGGAGTGGCTTAACAACACACTCCGTCACCGACTGTCCTACACCTCAGGGACTTACTCTTAATACTTTATTAAGATCCACAATTTAATATATTTTTCAATGGCTAATTTGAATAAGTGAATACTTTATTATTCTCCTATCAACTATTTTAATTAATTATTATGATTTTTTGTTACTATTACTAATCTATTAATCTCAACAAATCAATTTCTTATTTTAAGGGTTAATTTGAATATTTCATTATTTTATTAATTTCAACCATTTCTTACATTAATTTTTACTAATTTTGAATATTTTATCTCAACAACCAATTGGACTTCTTAAATCATCTCTCTTCCTTGTTTTTACCTTCAACAATCATTTGCCTATCATACTTTTTAAATACAATCCTCAACACTCTTTTCCAACATATTAGCTTCTGTGTCTCTAATGATAGGTGGAGTGTTCAATTAAAAGGTTGAACATTTCCAAACCACATACACAGTTTTTATCCAGAAGATTTTCTAACTTCATTCTTATTTTTATAAGGTTTTATGGAACTACAACTTCTAAAGGTAAACTTCTTTCATCTTTTTTATGATAAATAGGTTTGTGTGCAATTCATAAAAGTTTTAGATTATTTTTAGTTTTCAATTTTTATATTAAGTAAACCTGCATTAAAAAAATTATGAACTTCTAAAAATATATACTTTATAAAAAGAAAATGTTATTATACACTAAATAGATTTGTGTGCACTTCATAAATATTTTAGATTATTTTTAGTTTTTCATTTTTATTTTAAATAAACATGCATTAAAAAAATTATGAACTTCTAAAAATATATATTTTATAAAAGAAAATGTGATTATATTATTGTGTTTGTATATATAATTTTTTGAAATTTATCTATGAATTAAATTTTAAAAATATACAAAATGTCAAATTTTGATTTGACCCTTTTCTTTCATATTAGATTCAGGCAAAAGTATTAATAGGTCATCCATCTTTAAACTTAAAAATATAGATAATTAAACTTTTAATTTATTTTCTAGAGAAACCTTTCTTGACAATTTGATTGAGAAGATGCTTACGTGTTGAATTAATATTCTTCAATATTTTTAGCTTTTCTATTGAAGATGCACTCAGTTGAAAAGTCTTTGGTTTATTGATTAATGACTTATTGATCAATGGCTTGATGTCCTCAAAATAAAAGTTATTATAATGATGAATGGTTTGTATGGGTATTGGCTAGTTTTATTTTTTAGATTTTTTGGTCAAATTGGTCTATGTAAGTTTGGACAAAATCTATATTTTCTGTTATTTAAATTACATTTTTGAATGCATAAATGGATTCAACTGGTGAAGAACCTCTGAGACACTAAGATTATAAAAAATTACCAAAAAACAACCAAAATCTAAAACGTTTAAACTACTGCGTTTGAAATGTCTTCAAAAACTATAAAATAAACTTAATATATATATATATATATATATAATAATAATAATAATAATGATAATATACAATTTTTAAGTTCTCTTTTATATATATATATATATATATATATATATAATAATAATAATAATAATAATAATAATGATAATATACAATTTTTAAGTTCTCTTATACAAAATTGAAGCTCTAATATAATTATATTAATATTTCATAATATTTTTTTTAATAAACTTAAATTTGAAGTTCTAATAATAATTAATATTTCATATTTCATGCACATATAAAAGATAATAATAACACACAATTAGAAATGTTTCTAATATCTCTATAAATATTTGATTTTACTCATTCAACTAGTTTAGTTTAATTAGAAATGTTTCTAATATCTGTATAAATATTTGATTTTACTCATATGTTTCTAATATCTCTTTTGAAATTTTATATTTTATGTCATATACAAATGGTACTAAAGATTTATAATATGAATTTTGTTTTTTACCAAAAAAATATTTTAAAATACGAATTTTTTTTTTTTTATCAAAAATAGTTTTTTAATAAAAATATTTTAAAATATGATTTTTTTTTATATTTTTTATCAAAAACAGTTTTTTAATAAAAATATTTTAAAATATAAATTTTATTTTTTTACTAAAAATAGTTTTTTAATATCACACAATCTTTAAGTACTCTCTTACATAATTTTACAAGTCTCTTTATTTTTTTAATAAATATTTGATTTTACTCATTCAACTAGTTTAGTTTAATTAGAAATGTTTCTAATATCTCTCACTAAAATTTTCTATTTATGTCATATACAAATTGTATCAAAGATTTAAAATATGATTTTTTTTTTACCAAACAAAATTTAAAATATGAATTTTCTTTATAGATTTTCGAGGAAACGTGAATCTTATAAAAAAATTTATTTATTTATTTATATGTATTTTATATTATAATTTAATAATTGTTATAAATTTTTGAGAAAGTGTGAATCTATGTTATATAGTAGTTTTTTCAATAACAATATTTATTGTGACGAGAGACGTTCTACAATCTAAAATGTGGGAGATGTTGTTACGTAATGTTATATTAAAAAATTAAAAAAAATACAGGTTGGCTCAATTACGTTTTGAACAATCACATGTAAGTAGACTTCAAATACATACACCTATGTATATTAAAGAATGCCAATTATTTAACCAAAATATACATGCACTTTCTATGGAGGGTGAATTTGTTTGAGGAGCAACCAAGGAACATACATGGAGCAAAAGAGATTCTAATTGTCTATAGATAATTCACAATAATAATCATCGGAGGCTAATTCACTAGAATAATAATTAAGTATGAAATTTTGAAGAGCCGAGACGATAATGCTAGACAAATTCACTTTAAAAAAACAATAAGGTTTTGAAAAGCCCAAACAAATTCACTATAATGATAAATGTAAGGTTTTAAAGAGTTGAGCCAAATTCAATGAAAAAAAAATATAAGTTTTTAAATAGTTGAGGAAAATTCACTGCAGGATTTTGTTGAAGAAATGTCCTTAGACACATAATTTTATTATAAGGAAAACTGAGGTACAAAGAGAAGTGAGAGCATAAATCTTGTGTACATCACATGAAAAAGAATTAGTTTATATATGGGCCAAGGAGGCAACCTAGGGGAACGCCCACCTAGGACGCACAAGTCAATCATCTAGGCACAACACTTCTTCACCTTTTGATGATGAATTAAATATATGTAAAATAAATGGTTCCCTTGGTATATAAGGTGAATCGGGACTAAAATAAAGAATTCTTACATTTTCTTCTGAAGCTATGTGTCTTGGTTGTTTTCTTTTTCGAGTTTTCATTTTACATTCACGATAATTTCATTTTTAGGGTTTTTGAAGAATAACCAGTGCGCATTCCTTCATGGATGCCTCCTGGTGACTCTGTTTTCCATGCTTCCACCTCTGAGAGAAATCTTATCTCATTATCTATCACTCTTTCATGGAGCAAATCATTTCCTTCGAGTTTTCTAAGGTAGAAGGGAGGGCGCACCAACTGGGGTTTGCGCCCTTGCTGGTTTCTTCTTTGTGGGAATGAAGTTAGTACGCCCTCTTCCATGGCTGCACTAGGCTTCTCCCACTAATCCCCAGAGGTCGCTCTGAGATCACCAAAACCTCTTGGTCACTCTTGGATCACCCTGGTCTGGATCCCCATTTGCTTGGTCACCCAAACTAATGGTGCACCCCTGTTCAGACTTTCACCCTTGAGGAGAGTTTTTGGTCAGAAGCCGAGCTATGGATTGCGTGCTCACCTTCTCCTATAGATCGCCTTCTTGGGTAGATCAATTGGTATCATATCCTCAAGATCCATGGAAAAGCTTTTGATCTTGAAGATTGAGCCAATTTTTTTTTTTGGGGGTTTTCATGAAATAATCGAGAGTTTGCCCATTCCAGGGTTTCCATTTTATGCAAGATGATTCATAGATATCATAAGCCCCAAGGGCGCCCACATCTCCATTTCCACAGAGAGGAGCTCCATAGATCTAAAACAATACAGATCTATCCCTCTAGACCATTTCAAGCTTCGTTGCCTCAAGGTTTTGAGTCCTCTGTTCTCAAAACAGATTCCTTTTTTCAGTATTGCAACCTAGGGGCACGTTTTCTCTTCAGACGAACTTACAATGCCTCCACGCAAAGATCCTTTAGCAGTCGACTCAGATTCCAACACATCAAATCCCGTCCAAGATCTTACCTTCATCCTCAATGAGCTGCTCAGAATGCAACAACAAAACAATCTAGATCCATTCCGATTGGACACTCGAATCCAACTACCCAAGTTTGCTGGGAAAACAAATGGTGAAATGGTGGATTCTTGGATCCGTAGCCTATCCACCTATTTCAATACATGTCCAGACCTTACCGAGGAAAGAAAACTCTATACTTCTGCCTTCCAATTAGAAGGACTAGCACAAACTTTGTGAGATACAGAGTAAGAGAAGACCACATTTGTGATAGAAAGTGGGGATGTTCTAGAATCCTCTACTTCACAACCCATCAAAACCTGGGCTCAAATTTATGAAGCTTTGAGAAATCGCTTCTACCCACCTGGGTATGTACAATCCTTATGGATCAAATGGCACCAACTTCAACAACTCCCTTTACAAGGAGTGCAAGGCTACATAGACTTCTTTTACAAGATGTGCCTCTTACTTCATGTTCCAGGATCAGAAGAGGCACTCATATTAAAATTTTTGGTTGGTTTATTAATTCAATTCCGTTGAGAAGTAGAAATGTTTGATAATCCAACTTTAGATAAAACATTTCAGAGATCTTTGGCTATAGAAAGGAAAGTCACTCCTAGAGGTCATACTCCTCAGTCTCTCCCTTACACCAACCCCCCCGTCTCTCAACCATCCAGATCCCATCCCTCAGCCCTCTTTCCACCTCCTTGGACTCAAAATCCCACACCCAATACAACTACAAGGACACTCTCGTGCTCATTCCACAAAACTACTTCACATAATTCATGAGATTCTCAAATCCTCCAAAATCTAAAAACCAACAAAACTCTACTCACTAAGATCATTGTGCCTTCCCAAGTAGAAGATACTGAACAAGTTCCTCTGGAAAATCCCACAAAAGTAGATCCCTCATTGATTCTAATGACCCAAGAATATTTGAACACATCCACCCAACCCCTCTTCACCCATAACTGCCAAATCAAAAATGCCTTGGCTTCACTAATTATGGACAATGAAGGACAGAAAAATTTGGTGTCTCAAGCCCTTGTCAACCACCTTACTCTTGTCACCACTCCACATCCACAACCCTATCAACTTGGATGGGTCCAAAAGGATGGCCCTCACCTCCTAGTTTCCAAGCATTGTCTGGTCACTTTCACCATAGGCCAATTCAAAGATATTGTCCTCTGTGATTTCTACCACTTGGATTATGTAGATTTGCTGCTCAGTATCCCATACTAAACCCAAAGAAATGCTATCTATATAGACAAATCCTGCTAGTACAAAATTACCAAAGAAGGACACACTTATATCTTAACTGCAGCAAAACCCAAACCCCCTTCTACCAAAGAAAAAATCCCACATGTACACTTAAACCAATGTGTCTCTCTCTGTTTGGTGTGTCCAATAACACCAAACAATACAATGCACCCTGTTGAAACTATGACTCCCCTCCTCCATGATTTTGCATAGGTATTTCAACCTTCGGAGGGACTTCCCCCCTCCCACCACATTGACCATTCCATTCATCTCATCCCTGGATCTACCTTACCTAACTCCCCTACTTACCAGTTGGTCCCAACAGAAACAAAGGAAATGGAAAGACAACTGATGGACCTCATCAACTCTATCCACAACCAACCTTCATCTTCTCCCTGTTCTTCTGCCACCTTTGTCATCCCTAAATGAGATACCTCAGAAATGCACCTTGTCATTGATTATTGATCCTTGAACAAAGCCACAATAAAATACCGTTACCCCCTTCCCCTGATTGAGGAACTACTCGACACCCTCCAAGGAGCTAAGTAGTTTACTAAATTGGATTTGACATCCCGCTACCATCAAGTTCGAATGAATCCAGATGATGTTTGGAAAACAACGTTCAAGACCAAATTTGGTCTTTCTGAGTGGAAAGTCATGCCTTTTGGTCTCACCAACACCCCAACCAATTTCATGAGGCTCATCAATGAAATCTTCAGAGAACATTTGGGTTGGTTTGTGGTCATCCACTTAGATGGAATTCTCATCTTCATTCAAACATGGGACACTCACATGCAACATGTCCGACAAGTTCTTCAAATTCTCCAAGAACACAAGTTGCAAGTCAAAGAGAAGAAATCATATTTTGGTCAGACTTCAGTCCCCTATATTTTCTTTGTGGTCAACTCAAAGGGTAGTCAACCAGATCCATCTCGCATCCAAGCATTGAAACAATGGCTTCTACTTTCTTCAGCTAAGGAGTTGAAAAGATTTTTGGTGGCATCAATTTCTATCGTAAGTTCATTTCCTATTTTTCAAATCTTGCTCGACCTTTGCATCAACTCTCAAATACTTCTTCTACATTCATCTGGACCAAAGAAGAAACTACTCACTTTGCTCAGCTCAAAGATACCCTCTACTCATCCCTTGTTTTACATATGCCATACTTCTCCCAACCCTTTGAGATTGAGTCTGACACCTCACAATATGCTATTGGTGTCATACTTAAATAGGGAGGACACCCCATTTCTTACCGCTCTAAAACCTTATCCGAGGAAAAGAAAAATTATAGTACCTATGACAAGGAATTTTATAGTCTGGTGCAAGAACTCAAACAATGGAGGCATTATTTGTTGGGTAAAGAAACCATTCTACATACCGACCACCACCTTTTGATTTTCATCAATTCTCAATCGAAGATTCAGGAACAAAGGCACCTTAAATGGGTCTCATACATTCAACAATTTCACTTAGTCATCAGATACAAGAAAAGCACTTCTAATAAAATGGTTGATTTGCTAAGTCGACCTCCCACTCGAGTTCTTTCTATTCTATAAGTACGTTGTGCTACTTATGACACATGGAAAGATCAATATGCTACTGACACTAACTTTTGAGAGATTTGGGAAGCTTTGCAAAGCCTGAAAATGATCAATCAGACCCCCTTCCTAGACTACACTATTTGGGATGGGTGGCTATATAAGTTCAAATTGCTATGCATTCCACACTCATAAGACCGCCTCTTTCTCATTAGGGAACTACATGCTTCAGCCTATGAGGGCCACTTCGGGACCACAAAGACCACCCAACATCTGAAACACCATTTTCATTGGCCTTCCATGCAGCCTCAAGTTGAAAAATATATCAGAGCTTGTGCCTTATGCTCACAATCCAAGACATCCAACCGGAAGCATGGGTTGTATCAACCACTGCTGCTTCCTTCTTGTCCTTGGGAGTCAATCTCAATGGACTTCCTAAGTGGAATTCCAACAACCCAAAAGAAACATGATGCAATCTGGGTAGTGGTATTCCACTTTAGCAAAATGGCACTTTTTATCCCATGCACAAAGACTACTATAGCAATGCAAACAACGAAACTCTATTTCCATCATGTCTGGCCCCATTTTGGCCTCCCAAGTAGTATCATCTCAGACATAGATTCTCTCTTCCTCAATACATTTTGGAAGACCATATGGGCGCTATTGGGGTGCCACCTCAAGTTTTCTACTTCATTCCATCCTCAAACGGATGGCCAAACAAAGGTTGTCAACAGATTCTTGGTGCATGCTCTCCGAACTCACTTTGGGCGCAACAAACAATGGGACAATTACTTACACATTCTCCAGCATAGCTACAACAAGGAAATGTATTCTTCTATAGGATTTTCACCTTTTGAAGTCTGCTTGGGCTTCCAACCAGCATCTCCAACCGAGCTTCCACTCACTTGGGCTCCTCAAGCTACCTTCCATCAACAACAGGAACAACTTTCAGCTCAACGATTTCTCCAACAAATTGCACAATGCCACAATGTAGTCACATCAACACTCAAAGAAGCCCAAGATCATGCCAAGCAATGCCATGAAAAACAATGAACCTTCATGGCCTTTCAACCAGGGAATCAATTTTGGTTACAATTGGATAAGAAGAGCTTCAAAGGCCACCATCAAAAGCTTCTGCCAATTAGATATGGTCTGTATACAATACTCAAAAAGATTGGAGAAAATGCATATAGGTTGGATCTCCCACCACAACTGGGAATTCACAATGTCATTAATGTAAATCACTTAAAGTTGTTTGATCCTTCCCTTCTGGAAGAACCAGTCACCATCACTCATCCAGTGGACAACATTCCTGATTTCCAACTCCCATTGGCCAAAGACACTATATTGGACACTCGAAGTTGCTCTACAAGACACCAGACTTACACTTCATATCTGGTAGCCCGCCAAGGCCAAAATCCAACTCAAGCAAAGTGGATCACAACTAATGTATTACACAACAAGTTTCCACTTCTTCTCATGGAAGCCAGGATGCTTCCAGATCTAAACTGGGAGGATTTGGGCCAAGGAGGCCACCTAGGGGAACACCCACCTAGGGTGCACAAGGCTATCACCTAGGTGCAACACTTCTTCACCTTTTGATGATGAATTAAATATATGCAAAATAAATGGTTCCCTTGGTATAGAAGGTGAACCCAGACTAAAATAAAGAATTCTTACCTTTTCTTTTGAAGCTATGTGTCTTGGTTGTTTTCTTTTTCTGAGTTTGCATTTTACATTCATGACAATTTCGTTTTTAGGGTTTCTAAAGAATAAGCAGTGCACCTTCCTTCATGGATGCCTCCTGGTGACTTTGTTTTCCATGCTTCCACCTCTGAGAGAAAGCTTATCTCATTATATAGCCACTCTCTCAGGGAGCAAATCATTTCCTTCTAGTTTTTCGAGGCAAAAGGGAGGGCACACCAATTGGCGTTTGCACCCTTGTTGGTTTATTCTTTGTGAGAATGAAGTGAGTGTGCCCTCTTCCATGGATGCACTGGGCTTTTACCACTAATCCCCAAAGGTCACTTTGAGATTTCCAAAACCTCTTGGACACTCTTGGATCACCCCGGTCTGGATCCCCATTTGCTTGTTCACCCAAACTAATGGTGTACCCTTGTTCAGATTTGCGCAGCTGAGGAGATTTTTTGGTCAGAAGCCGAGCTATGGCTTGCATGGCCACCTTCTCCTGTAGATCCCCTTCTTTGGAATATCAATATATCTCAACTTTACGTTAAAATATAGAAGACCAACCAATCACATAATCACATGAGTATGGTAGTTGTCCTTTACATATTAAGTTAAATATCCTCTTGACAAATAAGCTAGCATAAACTTATTTCTAAAATAATTTATTCTAGGAAAATACTTAGACTTATAGAACTTTAGGATTATGTGGCTAACAACCCCCACTTTAATCTGAAATTTCATTTTTACAAATATCAAGTTCATTTTTTAATGTAGTAAACTTTATTATACCAAGAGGCTTGGTAAAAGTATCTGAAGTTTGTTCAGATGGATTGAACAGGGGCTTGATGATGTATTTTACGATGAGTCATCTAATGAAGTGGTACTTGGTGTCGACATGCTTATTCTTAGAATTTTTTTGTTTTCATATCCCATCATCATTGTTTTGAAGTTTTTCGTTTAATGAATTTATCTTTACGAAACCATCTTCCATGATGATTTGATGTCCAATTTGTCAAATTGAGACTAAAGATAACAATTGTTTCTTAAATGTAGGTATAAACCACACATTGGAAATCCATTTTTCACCAATTTAAGGAAGAAACACTTTGAATGAACCTTTTCCTTGGGGAATATGAGCTGTATCATCAACTAAATAAATTGGATATAGCTAAATATCCTAGTTATTCCAAAAATAATCCCTTTAAAAAGTCATATGTTGGGTTTCTCCTATGTCCAATATCCAATCATATTCAAATTAATTTCTTAGAAGATTATGATGATCAACTGATGTTGTTGAGTCAACCTTCTATATTACAGTAAAAACATATTCATATTGTTCATCCTGAAAATTCTAATTCTCTACATATTGAGTTGTTGAAGTGGACTTCGAATTTGATAGAACTACATATATAAAGCTCTCTAATATTCAATGCGAATGCCCAGTCCATCTACTTAATAGGACAACATAACATATGTCACATTCTCATACCACTGTAAGAGATGAATAAAGAGAAATAGCACACAATAAAACAATGTGTACATATTCATTTAAAACTGCAACAAAACCCATCAAAGTCGGATACATCTTTTTCACCTTCCAGCATTACGACCCTCATATCTTGAAATTGAAACCTTATAACATGCAAATCCATGAGAGTTTAAGTCAACGAATGGATGGTGAAGGAACAAGAGGTTTTAAGCCAAGAATTCTCTTTGGAAGAAACCTACGCATAGGTTTTTTTTTTTTTCCAACGACTTACTTGTGAAGGAGGAAAACGCAAGGGAGAAAGCAAGCCAAGATGTTTTCCCACATCATATCTAGGATTTACCTATCGCGGGGCTGGGAAAAAATGATATGGAAGCAGGGATACAATGTAATGTGAGAAGATGCCAAAATGCAGAGGTGGGAGGTGCGATCTGTCTGGGTATTTAATCCATGGAAACAACAACAACAATATCTCAGAGAAATGAAATAGATGCAGGGATTATGCTTCCGACCATTAGGATAGAAAAGGAAAGCAAGGATGAACAAAACAAAATCGTCCATCTAAAGAAATGGAACATAGGGTTTACAAGAGAAAGGAAGCGAGGAGAATCTCGCTGGTTGGAAAGAATGCACGGAAGGCGCAGAGATAAAAATGAGATTAAAGCTAGCTACATCAAGAAGACTTTCCCAATTAATATAAGAATCCATTCAATTTCCATCAACATCTAAATCCACATACAATTATTTAACTAATTTACCAATGCAAATTTTTTCACAGGCGTATCATAACCGCAGGCGAAGAATTCGAAGTTGTCTCGTACTTGCGCTCCGTCCAACTTATGCTTGCTAACTGCTAAGACCTCACCGGTACCTCCCAACCAATGTTAACACCCCGAGACGAAAAGGTGCTATGCACAAAAACCAGAGGAAGATAGCTCCCATCTTTCCTCACAAGGTCGAGTTGGGTATTCCAACTCCCACAAGAAAAATCATCCAATAAAAACATCGGCAAAGTAATCTTACGCCTACTAGTCCTGATCCATTCTCCTCCTCCACCATTTCTTTTATAGAGTTCTCTTAGTGACTAGTTTCCCAAATGCACATTAATTCATTTTTATTAAATTTTTAATATGAATATTCTCCCCTGTACACTTGTCACCCGATCCCTTAGTTGCACCATATATTTATTTATTTAATTAATTTAATTTTCCTATTTCCCTCACCCACCTAAAAGCGTTCCTAAAAACACTCCTCAATGTTCCTTTATTCCGTTACATTCTCTTAAAGACTGACGCCTTTCTTAAAGCTTAGTTGAGTTTGAAATTAGAAAGTTCTATAGACCAAATTCTCTACTATGTTCCACATTCCTTTTGTATTCAAGTTTCCCCTTTTTGTCTAAATTCAAAATTAGCAAGTTTTTCACATAAACAAATTAATCTTTTTAAATAATTTAATCCTCCATTAATTTTTTTTTACCCCCACTTTTCTTCATTCCCCCTTTATTAATTGCTTAATTAATTTTTTTTTCTCATGTCCTATTTAGACCTAGGCTTAAATTCAACTAGGTTTAGCAAAATTGTTTTTAAGGGAATTTTATAATTTTTAAACTTTACTTATGCAACAATTATCTTAAGGCTAACCAGATCAAAATGAGATGTTGTTTTCTAGGTATCTAGGTTCATTGACTCACCAGTGTTAACAATCATGGTGTGCTCTTCAAGACGCACTATGTGCTCCAAGGGTGCCACTCACCTCCAGTCATGTTTCATTTATGTGATGTGCCCTTCAAGACACACTATGTGCTCCAAGGGTGCCACTCGCCTTTTGACTAATTTTGGTAGACGTCAAGCCCTTGGAGTCAATATTCTGTTAGGTGACCTTGTGGGAGACTAAGGGCCTCTAATGAATAAGGACCCTGCCTTATTGCACGCCTCTTAGAATCACTGTGAGCGACTGCCACAATATGCCTTCACGACATCATTGATCTCTTGAACTAGGTAATCATTAACCTATAGTTCGTGTCACTGCGAGAGTGCTAGTAGTATGTGGCAGAGCTACTTCCACACCTCTCCCTCAATATCCCTGGTTTTTGTGCATGACCCCTTTACTCCAAATGTGAGTCTGGTTAGAAAGCTATCGTCAACCTGCGTCCATCAACAAAACATGTCAACAATCCATAATCAACATCATAATATACCAGTCGTATGTCACATATGAAATCCCATACTCGATCCAGAGTCCAAGGAGGTCCATCGATGACATCAACATCCTCAATTGATCAAGAGTCCTACACACTCGAGAGAAACTAGTCAATAGCACCTGTCTATATATAATAACATAACATGACACCATAATCCACAGTTTCCTCATCATAATCCATAAGCGAAGCAGTCAATCATATAATGAACGGGATCACTTGCATGCAAGTGTCCCCAAAGAATAAGTCACATAAGGTGTGCGCAAGAGAGGGATGTTACATACACCCCCTCTTGTTTTAAACTTCGTCGTGAAGTGTCACAATATACAAATGTAGAAATAAAGTATCTGACAATATCTAAATGTCTAGCTATCAACGAAAGGAAACTGTTGACGCATATCCTATGCGTCCTCCGAGGTAGCTGAGTGTGGACTATAATTTTATTACTGCATATTGACATGATCAACATTCGATGCCGTAGCTATCGAATGTGACGGTCTAAAAAGTGGATTGGCTCCACTGTGAGCACACCCTCCAACATACGCCAAGAAATCAATCAATTTTATGTGTAGTATCATTAACCTAAAGTCGCACATGGATACAATATAAACATCATGCAATGCCTCAAAGGATGAGGCACAGATAGCCATTAGGCCCTTCATAATTATGGTCAACGTGATGCACATCGAAAAACCCTTCTGTCAATCCTGCACTTCTTCCATCCCCTTTCGTATCATTTGTAATTGTTCCTTCAATTCTTGGATCACTTATGGTCCTACCAGGACCCCATCCTCTAGTCGATCCCAACTCAAGGCGTCCGACACAGTCACCCATCAAGGAATTCAAATGGCACCATCTTAATGGTGCTTTGATGGTTGTTGTTTCATGCAAACTTGGCCAGTGGCTAGAACTAATCCCAATGTTATGTTGTTCCAACACACACATACGCAACACAAACTTCTAAAATGGGTTCTTTCCTTCGGCCATCCTGTCTATATAAAGGACATGGTGTGCTAAAGTTCAGTGGTGTTCCCAAGGCCTCTTGGGAAACTCATCCAAAATCGTCTTGCAAACACCAAATCCCTTATTAGATACGATTCCTTTGGTACGTCTGACAATCTCAAAATCTCACTGATATAAACTCTAGTTATACCTGGCACCTCATGTGTCGTACACACAAGGAAAAAATGTGAACTCTTTGTTACAGTGTCAACTTCCACGACAATCGAGTAGTTCCTCCTTGCCATTAACAACAATACCAACAATAAATTCCCTCGAAATGACTTCCCATTCCGATTCCAGAAAAGCATGTTTCTGTAGTAATCCTACCAGATGTCTAGGTTCAACCTTCACCTACTGACCCTCTAGACATCTCACAATGCAGTTGACGATGTCCTCCTTTATCCCTTCCAGATGAAGAAGGGCTTAAGGTCGGTCCTCATCTTCATGACTGATGGATGAGCCATTTACACTATTTCATGAGATTCACATAAGATCAAAACTTCTCAATTCATCGTTGGGTTGTAAGTAAATCTGGTTATTATATCTCAAAGATTCATCATTGTCCATAGTATATCCCTCAATTTGGTACCATCATGGTGTCTGGACTGAAAAATTCCTTACCCTCTTTATACCAGTCAACATCACGTTGTATTTAAAATCCTTTCACATAGATTCGTTTGAAGAGGTATCACTGAAAATATGCGTGGTCTCCGACTCAACACATATGCCAGTTTGTTCACTATGCCTTTTAAGTAGGAAATCTCAAAATTGTACCCAATAATAAGTTTTGACCAACACCCTTGTAGCGCGTTCAAGTCATTTTGCGTAAAAAAGTGTTGTAAACCACAGTCGTCCATTTTTAGTTCAAATTTTCGTCCAATCAGGTACTGTCTCCAAACTCCCAGGTCATACACAATGACCAGTAACTCCAAATCTTTCATCGCATAGTTCTCCTCATGCTTCCTTAGCTTCCTTTAGGTGTAAACGATCACTTTGCCATCTTGCACCAAGACTCTGCCTAAGCCTTCCTTGGATGTATCAATGCACACCAAGAATTCCTCGTCCATGTCAGGGAATTTTAGTATCGGTGTTGTCGTCAACAACTTCTAGAGCCTTCAAAATGCTTCCACACATTTCCAGGTCCACACAAACTTCTTATTATTCTTCTGCAATTCCATAATCAAATTTTCTATCTTCGAAGAACGCTTGACGAACCATCGACAATATCCCGCTAAGCCCATGAAGCTAAACACTTCTGGGACATTCTTCGGCATAGGCCACTCCACAATAGCCTCTACCTTCATTGGGTCCACAACGATGCCTTCACCAGAGATAACATGCCCTAAGAAATGAATCCTTGATAGGTTTGCGACCGCTTCCCGTAAGTTTTTCTCTCGCAACAATGTAGTACCAAGTGTAAAAGTTCGTCTCGATCTTCTGTTATCCAAGAAAATATCAAAATGTTGTCAAGGAGTACTTGATGATAGTCAAGCAAGGTCTCCATGACCCATCCTTCTTCTGTATGAAATTAACAAGAGCACTCCAAGGCGATACACTTGGAATTATAAGTCCTAGGTCCAATAACTCCTTCAATTGTTCTTTCAACTCCTGTAACTCGGGGGTCGAAATCCAATAAGGATTTCTTTCCATCGGTTCAATTCTAGGTTTTAGGTCAATGGTAATTTCTATCTTGGATTCGTGAGGCACATGTGGTAATTCTTTTGGGAATTACGTCCACAAACTCTCGTACTACCAGAAGGTCTTCTAATCCTTTCGCCATGCCCTTGATGTTCGACGCTAAGTATGAATATAACTTGAATCCTTTCACGTGTTCTCTTGTATCTGTAGGGAATTAATGAACTTCGGGGATTCTCCCTATTTTCTTCCTACAATCGCACTTCTCTGTCCTTCATTGTTGATCCAAGTCAACCACCTCATCTTACCATTGTATCACATCATGCGATTCCCACAAGTCTGTACTGACCATGTTGTCATAAGATCTTAAGATCGTCACGTAGGTCAGACTTCATTACACTATCGCTAGGTTAAAGAGATAGTTCATACCCCTTCCTCTAACCATCCAGTTAGTTCTCTAAGCCATGTTGACAAATCTAAACTCGTCCTATCGAATTCCCTTACCCAAATCCCTTCAACGCGGTACTAGAATTAGAGCTCTCCATAGTACCGGGGTCTAACAAATACTAAAAGTTCATTTGGTAATGCCCCTGATTCCTCGAGAATAGTGGACTGGTTCTTGGCCTGGTGGTTATTTACTATGGTCATGAATCCTATGGGGCTTGGCCATCTTTGCCACAGTAGTGTGTCCTGTTGACTCGACTGCTTTGTCCCATTTCAACTGGACAGTCTTGTTGGTAAGGTGACTCTCCACATGTCCATCGCCCACCTCCGATCCAGTACTTCTGGCCCTAGAATATAAGTTGTTGGTATGCGATCCTAAGATCTTGGTCTGTTATGTTGACAAGCCTAAACAACGGTTGCTAGCGGTGCTGCCAAAAATGTGGTGGTCCCCTATAGGGAGCCCTCTGCTGAGGAACCTATCTTCAAGGTGTCATGAAAAAGATTCCTATAGATGTATCTTGATACCAAGAGGTATGGTCTGGACAACATCTAATGCTACTGCGCACAAGATTTTGTCAGTCCAGACAGTCTTGTAGGAGTCCTACCCAGACTTCCGTGGTCAAATATTCCTTATTTAAGAGGCCTACTGTACTGCATCGTGCAACTTCCAAGGCATTTATATCCTCACCTTTGCATGAAATATGGAGTTATGGCTGGTCATGAACTTGTTGATCTCCAACTTCTTCCTGTTCAGATGCAAGGCATACCGAAGTAGCTCCATAAATCTGGTCTCACAATCTAGCACCATATGACTACCCTATCGTAAGGCGTTGAACTCATCAAGATGGTGCTCAATGAATTCCTCTGACAATTACTTCTCCCGGAACCGTTCCTCAAACCATTCCCCTAACATGAATTCAACAACCATGTTTAGTTGAGGTAGGAGAATCTTCCTCCATAGAAGAGTGTTCCCTTTTAGATGAACATCATCCATGTGGACCTTCATGCTCGAGGTTGAAATCATGAAGCATGAAGCATATCGCCTAGCTCTCCAGCCATGCCTCAACGACTGATTCATTCGTGGAAATCGTGGACTTGGGAACTTAACTCTATTGAGTTTTCCATGAAAGCAACCAGTACAGGTTGCATCACACTGTGGACCCTCAGGGGTACACGTGCCCTAGCCTTATCTCCACACAGGCAGTTAGTCAAGGCCTTTGACATTCCCTGGAAGGACCCTGTCAGACCCAACACATCCTGCGCAACAATTCTCTCATGCTCAAGGCTTTATCTTTTCCTTGGGAGTTGGACCCTCTGGTTCGGGTGCTACTGGAGGTGTCATGCCTGTACGACGTCCTCTAACTGTGATTACCACAAGGACAGGTTAATAATTCTATTAATGTTGAGTAAAAATCAAGAGGTTAATTCGGTGGAAGGCATGGTTATCCATAGTCACAGGGTTGAACCCGCTCTGATACCATATGTAACGGCCCCGTCATTATGACAACCAAGCGACAACAAGAGACATTTTTTTTTAAAGCAACTTTAGGAAAAATAAAACATCATAATGAACAGTCAACATCATTGACACCTCAATCCGTCAATCCTAAACATCAATTAACATGGTGCATGAGGAATCATTCGTAGGACTCCTCATAAATCATATCATTTTCAATTTGTGCAAGCAGTCTGAAGTCTACAACAATCATTCGTTAATAATTTAATGACACAATGAATTTTTTTAATTCATCATTCGTTAGTACATTAATGATGCCGGATAGGGTTGTTAATCCATCATATGACCACATAAGAGGAGGTGCAAGGTAAGCGACTGTATACAGAAGTTGCACAAGGAAATCTAATCACATTCATTCACCACCATATAAATTCATCACATGCAAGTAGTCTAAAGTCTCGAATCAGTCCTCACACCAAGGTTCTTCTGCGCACGAGGAGTCTAGGGTCTGACATTAAACATTACTTTAGAAAAAATAGTGCCCACAAGGTTTTCATCCCATTAATGCATTAACCCACATCAACAATTCAAGGCGCTAGATAAGTCAGTTTTATTTCGCAAGGCACAAGAGAATTAAATAAAATAATCAATCATATTTCGATAAAAATTAAGGACACAATAATCACCCAAACCATCAAATCAGACAACACCTATAATTAGAGGTGCAATAGAGAACTATAATTAATTCCTCAACATTAATAATTTGCAATGACACAGGTAGTATAAGCATCATTATTGATATCCATAGCAACCAAACATTAACAATATTCTTCTATTAAAATACATACTCAAACTTAGTTGACACCCGGAAATCAAGAAGTGACAATATAATGCAATGACTCTTTATATTGCACTAACTCTATATAATTTCGATCTTTCATATTTGTGTTATCTCTTTTTTTTTTACCATTAACATTGTGCATATATTCATGAGATAATCCTTTAGTACTAAGCTACCACACTCAGTAACATCTCTATTCTAAATACAATTTTAAACAATTTCCATTGCATACTTTGAAAACTTTTTGTTCAAGATTTTATGTTGTTCTTATGCACTTTTAAACCATGTTCAAATTTCACACTCTTGCTTAGTGTTGGCAATGAAATTGAGTTAAAAAGTTTGAATAAAGCATTGATTATATTTGACAATGTTGTTGACACCCCTTTTACATCTAGAATACTATGCAACTACCTTACAACTTTATAGAAAAAGCATAACATCTTGAACAAATGCAGTCAAACTTCATTGAACAGATGTAGTCCTATTTAGTTTTTCATTGAATGTAGAAATAATATATTTTTCCAAGGTGATAAAAACAATTCATGTCCATCTAACATTTAATAACAACAAAAATAAATTCCTATTTTGTATTCAATGGATTTAATCTAATGCAATATTAAATGATCAATATTGGTTTGCAAT
>ML778662.1:1264110-1279683 GCA_009831015.1 Picea engelmannii | reverse complement strand
TCTACCAAATCCTACCAAATGTACAACAATTTCTACCAGATTCATAAAAGAAGAATTATTCCAAATTTTCTCAACACTTACGCAAGTAAAATTAAAATTTATCAATGAGTAATGCATAAATTCGAATTGAGTACCTTAACTCTAATGCTAATTTCTGTTATCAGCTGCCTTCCTGCTGCTACTTGCTACGCAGCCCAGTCCTGTTGCAAACACAGAAAAATAATTGCCCAAAACCTCTTGTGCACCCTGCCAACTAGGAAAACGACCTAGCTCCAGGATATCTACGGATATCCTGGCCCTCCGAGCCCAAAACCTCTAGCAACCCGGTGCTTGCCTGATCAATATGTCACAACCAACAAAACCTGTGCCTCAATCTGAGCACACCAATCTCACAGCCCCCTCTCGGCTCTCTCTCCATGGCAAGAAAACAGTTTCCTGTAGATTGATCCCCTCCAACCCTTCCTTCCTTCCTTATCCTCTCCCTTCACCAACACTCCACCTTGCATTAAATTCCTTATCCCTCCATTTAATTACCCTTATCCATTCATTAATTCTTTTATCTTCTCGGGATCCTTATGTGATCCCTTCTTGTATACGTAACTTGATTTAAATGTTATATTTTATTCTCCACCCTTTTATTTAATACTTAATTAATTAATGAATTAATTGTTATTTAAATGAATCATTAACCATTATGACTAACTCATTAATAATAATCAATTAGAAATGTTATTTTAAGACATAATTATAGTTTAGCTAAACTTTTAGGATTATATTATTAAATTAATTATACTTAATAATCAAGGGTCATTACAAGTAGTTTCCCAAATGCACATTAATTTCTTTTTATTAAATTTTTAATAGGAATATTCTTCCCATTACACTTGTCACTCGATCCCTTAGTTGCACCAGAAAGTTATTTAATTAATTAATTTAATTTTCCTATTTCCCTCACCCACCTAAAACCATTCCTAAAAATGCTGCTTGATGTCCCTTTATTCCCTTACATTTTCTTAAAGACTGACACCTTTCTTAGAGTTTAGTTGAGTTTGAAATTAGAAAGTTCCCTAGACCAGATTCCCTTCTATGTTCCACATTCCTTTTGTATTCAAGTTTCCCCTTTTTGTCTAAATTCGAAATTAGCAGGTTTTGAACATACACACAATTAATGTTTTTAAATAATTTAATCCTCCATTAATTTTTAAACTTGATTTTTTTTTACCCCCATTTTTCTTCAACCCCCCTTTATTAATTACTTAATTAATTTTTCTTTCTCATGTCCTATTTAGACCTAGGCTTAAATTCAACTAGGCTTAGCAAAATTGTTTTTAAGGGAATTTTATAATTTTTAAACTTTACTTATACAACAATTATCTTAAGGCTAACCAAATGAAAACGATATGTTGTTTTCTAGGTACCTAGGTTGATTGACTCACCATTGTTAACAACCATGACGTGCCCTTCAAGATGCACTACGTGCTCCAAGGGTGCCACTCGCCTTCACTCATGTTTCATTTATGTGACATGCCCTTGAAGATGCACTACGTACTACAAGGGTGCCACTCACCTTTTGACTGATTTTGGTAGATGTCAAGCCCTTAGAGTCAATACTCCATTAGGTGACCCTTTGGGAGACTAAGGGCCGCTAAGGAATAAGGACCCTGCCTTATTGCGCACCCCTTAGAATCATTGTGAGTGACTGCCATAGTCTTGCCTCACGACATCATGGATCTCTTGAACTGGATAATCGTTAACCTACAGTTCGAGCCACGACGAAAGTGCTAGTAACACCTCTCCCTCAATATCTCTGGTTGTCATGCGTGACCCCTTTCCTCCAAATGTGAGCCTGGGTAGCAAGTTATCGTCAGCCTGCATCCATCAATGAAACATGTCAGCGCTCCATAATCAACATCATAATATACCAATCATATGTCACATATGCAATAACATAAATACACAAACCATAAAGAGTCTACTCACTCAATCCAAAGTCCAAGGAGGTCCATCGATGCCATCAACATCCTCAATCAGTCAAGAGTCCTGCACACTCAGGAGAAACCCATTAATAGCACCTTTTTATACATAATAACATAACATGACATCATAATCCATAGTATACTCATCAGAATCCATAAGCGAATCATTCAATCATATAATGAACTGGATCACTTGCACGGAAGTGTCCTCAAAGAATAAGTCACATCAGGTGCGCGCAAGAGTGAGATGTTACAATTTATTAGTGATTTCAAAGTTCTATTGAAGTGATTATAAGATGGATGAAATCCATTTATAAAAATAGAGATAAAAAGACTATCTTCAAGTTTATAAAAGCCACCCTTGTTGTTTTCTTGATGTATACATATTTTATCCTTGAAATATACTCCAACACATCATCACCATCAACTAATATTTGTTTAAACAACTTCATTTGTAAATCAACCCTTTGAGATGTACGAGAAGTAACAAAAGTTTGTGATATTGATTTCAAGCAATCCAAAAAGAAGTAGAATTCCCAATATGGACAAACAAATGTTCAACTATAGAAGATCAAAGCAAAACAAGAGCTTTCTCATCTTTTAATTCCCATTTAGCTAAAGGAGAAATGTGAGTGGGCTTTGTTGGAGTATCACCATCGCAAATATCACATTATAGTTCATTATATATTAATGTGTTTTTCATGTGGCGTTTCCAAGATTGATAATTTTTGAGGCTATCTAACTTATCCGAATCAATGAATATTTTGATTAACTTTGATATGTTTAGTGATGATAGATTGCCCATAAAATGTGAAATTCCAATGTGATTTAAAGAATGACCACACCATGTAAATGAGACACAAAAAACCAAAACAGGTGAAACACTCCACGCAAAAAGATCACTGGACAAATCTTTTGAAACAAAATTTATCAAAATTTGACAATATTACCCTCTTAGAAATAAGGATTATTTGTATGAAAAAAAACAAAAAAAAACTCTTTTCACTACATATATTTAACGTATAATTTTCTCCTCTCTTTTTAAATACAATGTTGCCCAGCTCCCACATAAACAATTCCAAGCTTGGGCATCTCATAAACAATTGTAATATGGAAAGGGAGAGTTCCAAGCTTGCATCCAATTATCTCTCTTCTCGTGCTCCAATCCACCGATCCCCTATTAGTGAAATGATAGAATGCAGCTACAACTCACTGACCAGCTTCCACGATTCTTAATTGCAAGTAATCCAACACCGAAAGCTGCCACAGAGCATGCAATCGATTTTTAATTTGCAAGTAATCCAACGCCGAACGCCGAATGCAATCGAGGGCCTTCAGAGATGGACGGCGAGGGAACGCATTCGCTGAGTATGGATCCCAAAAGGAAACCCTCACGCGAATGATAAATCCAGTCGATCATTTGGCTTTTGCTGAATCTCACGCTGCAAATGGATCCCAAAAGAAAACCCTCACGCGAATGATAAATCCAGTCGATCATTTGGCTTTTGCTGAATCTCACGCTGCAAAATTCCTTTGCAGATCTCAAAAGAAAAAACTAATAGCTTGAGCTAAATTTTAGGCAAATAGCACTTTTTACAAGAAATTGCCAGATTTATATGTAAATCTGAAGCAAGTTTTACAACGTGAGCCCACTTAAACTATAAAAAAAAACAGCACTACATCTTCAGATATATAACAGATCTACTATGATCTTGAGATTTACAAATTTTAACTGTGGATTTACAAATATAATTACAAATTTTAACTGCGGATTTAGAAATATTTAATTGCATCCCTAGAACTATAAACAACTAAAATATATCTAATATTTTAATCAACAATAAAATGAAGAATAGATTTAAAAAATCAACAATTTAATTTTGAAAATTTTCTGTAATTATAACTTAACCTTTTTGCATCCCTACAACTATAAACAATTAAAATATCTTTAATATTTTAATCAACAATAAAATGAAGAATAGATTTAAAAAATCAACAATTTAATTTTGAAATTTTTCTGTATTGATAATGTATTTATCTCACTGGTTGTTATTGACTTTGAAATTTTCTTGGTTAATTTTGAAGTTTTTTTGGTTGATGTTGTGGAGACTTTCTTACTTCATCAATCCATCATCAATATTTTTCCAAAACCATTCAACTTGACTTGTGGAGATTTTCTTACTTTATCAATCCATCATCAATTTTTTTCCAAAACCATTCAATTTGACTTGATACTAGGTTGAAGAAGTTTCCTCATACATATAATTTTATTTATAAGGAAAATTGAATTACAAAGAGGAGTGAGGGCATACAACCTATATATATCACATGAAAAAGAACTACCATGTTGAAGAAGTGTCCTCATACATATAATTTTATTTATAAGGAAAATTGAGTTACAAAGACAAGTGAAAAAATACAATCTATGTATATTACATGAAAAAGAATTAGTTTATATAACCCAACTCTATGATAAAACCTAGAAGAAGAACCAATCACATAATCACATTAGTATGATAAATATCTATTATATATTAATCTAAATATATTCTTGACAAATAAACTAACATAAATTAATTTCTAAAATAATTTAATCTAAAAAGATACTTAAACTTATAGAACTTTAAAATTATGAAACTAACAAATTTAAAATGTTAAGACAAATCCACTATAACAATTTCCTTCTAAAAATTTCAATTCTGAATTGAGACAAACTCATTGTACCAACTTCAATAAATATTTTAACTCACTACAATAATAAATTTAAGGTCTTAAAAAGTAAGACAAATGGTAAATTATAACAATTTTGTTAAAAATTTTGAAGGGTTGAGACAAATTAGTTGTACAAAACACTTAAGGTTTTAAAGATTTGAAACAAATTCACTATAATAATAAATTTAAGGTTTTCAAGAGTTAGGAAAATTCACCAACAAATTCAGTAAAGATTTTGAAGAGCTAAGACAAAACTAAATTACACTACTAGTAAATTTGAATTTTTAAAAAGCCAATACACATTCATATAAACATTAAATTTAATGTTTTAAAGAGCTTAGATAACATTATTGTAATAATAAATATAATTGTAATAATAAATATAAGGTTTTAAAGAATTTGGAAAGATTCATTGTAACAAGTTTAGTAAAGACTCTAAAGAGGCTAGACAAATTAATTGTAATATTAAATTTAATATTTTAAAGAGCCAAAGATTCATTGTAATATTAATTTAAAATTTAAAAAAATCTAAACAAATTAACCATTGTAATAAATATAAGGTTTAAAGAGCAAATGAAAATTCACTATAACAACCTTCATAACATTGTAATAAATATAAGGTTTAAAGAGCAAATGAAAATTCACTATAACAACCTTCATAATTATTTAAAAGAGCATAAACAAATTTATCTTTATAATAAATTTAAAGTTTTAAAGAGTCAAGAAATACATGTAAAGCTTTAAATAGTTGAGTCAAATTAATGGTAACAACTTCATTAAATATTGTAAAGAATTAAGACAAATTTTCCTTATTAATAAATTATTTTAAAGAAGTGGGTCAAATTCACCGTAACAACTTCATTAAATATTGTAAATAATTAAGAAAATTTTTCCTTATTAATAAATTATTTTAAAGAAGTGGGTCAAATTCACCGTAACAACTTCATTAAATATTGTAAAGAATTATGACAAATTTTCCTTATTAATAAATAATTTTAAAGAAGTTGAGACAAATTCAATATAAGGTTTTTAAGTGCTTAGACAAATTCATTTTAATAATAAATGTAAATTTTAAAAGGGTGGAGAGAAATTCTTAGTAGCAACTTCAATAAAGATTTTAAAGAGTTGAGATAACCTATGCATGACTCTATGGCCATGGATGAAAGAAACACCTTTCACCAACTCATACTGTTATGGATAAATACCACCTATGGATCAACTAGATCTCCCTTGGATCTGCCCTTGATCAAAGACAAAAAGAGGGGCTATATTCCTATGGTTCTCCCTAGATCCAAACAATCAGATTTATATTTATACCAAGATTTTATGGAATGACATACCTTTTCCTAAAGGTTGTCCTTGCGTATCCTTAGCTAGTGTAGTCATGGGGATCCAACTCCAAGCTCCTTCAACTTGCTGCCTACACACAAGTGACAAAAAAAGGTCTTCCTACTATTATTCTTAACATTAGAATCCTAGATCTAGCTTGGATTTAACTTGATCTATGAGAGGGTGAAGTTGTTTAAGGAGAAGCCAAGGAACACACAAGAAGCGAAGGGGATTCTTTTTTTCTACAAGTGATTCACAATAATAATCATCACATGCTAATTCACTAGAATTATAATTAAGTATAAACTTTTGAAGAGTCGAGAGGATAATGCGAGACAAATTCACTTTAAAAAAGAGGTTTTGAAGAGCCTAGACAAATTCACTCTAAAGATAAATGTAAAATTGAAGAATTATCCTTAGGTACACAATTTTATTATAAGGAAAATTGAGTTACAAAGAGAAACAAGTGCATAAATCCTGTGTACCTCACATGAAAAAAGCTAGCTTATATAGCTCAACTCTATGCTAAAACCTAGGAGAACAACCAATCACATAATGACATGAGTATGATAGGTGTCCTTTACATATTAACCTAAATATCCACTTTACAATTAAGATAGCATAAACTAATTTCTAAAATAATTTATTCTAGGAAAATACTTAGACTGATAGAACTTTAGGATTATGAGGACAACATCCCAGCTACATTTAATCCAAAAGTTCATTTTTACAAATAGCAAGTTCATTTATGAACTTAGCAAACTTTATTATACCAAGAGGCTTGGTAAAAATATTTGAAGTTTGTTCTTCAAATGGACATTACTGAGGCTTGATGATGTCTTTGACGATGAGTGATCCAATGAAGTGGTACTTGGTGTCAACATGCTTAGTCTTTGAATGAAATACTAGATTCTTGGCCATCTTTATTACTAGTTGATTATCGATCAATAAAGTAGTTGTTGACTTTTGAATTACACCAAGATCCTGTAAAATCTTGTGTAGCCATACAATCTAGCATGCTTCTTTCCAAGTTTATATGTTCTCTGCTTCTATTGAAGAATTGGAAATTGTTGTCTTCTTTTTGTAACTCCAAGATATTTCTACTGAACCATAGTCATTAACTAACCTAAATTTCATGGTCAACCATCAATGTCACTTGCAAAATCAACCTCTGAATATCCGACAAGTGTAAAATTTTTGTTATTGTAGAGAGGACCAAAATCTTTTGTACCTTGAATATACTTAGTACCCTTTTTGTTGAATTCTCGTGACTTCCCCTTGTTTCCTGCATAAACCTTGAGAGTATGTTGACTGAATATCACAAATTTGGTTGAGTATTTGCAAATAAATGTGGCTTTGAATCAATTTCCTATATTTTTTACCAGCCACCAATTCCCCACTTTCAAATTTTGCTCCACAGGGATACGATAAGGTTACAATCTTCTATGCCAAATTTCGTTAACAATTCAGTGGCATATTTAGTTTGACTAAGGAATATTTGATTAGTATGTTGAGTTACTTCAGTTCCAAGATAATAATGAAGTGGCCCCAAATATTTCATTTTGAAGCTTGCTTAAAATTATTCCTTAACCTGTTTGATGTAAACTTCATTATTTCCCATTATGATTAAGTCATCAACATAGAGTACAAGTATCACCAAGTGCTTATTTTTCATTCTAAAATACAAGGTATCATCTAATTCACTTCGTTAAAAACCCACCTTTCATAGGTAATCATGTATTTTTGAATATCCATCTCAAGGAGCTTGTTTCAAGCCATATAAATCCATCACTAATTTGCAGACTTTGTGTTCCTCTTTTTTAACTTCAAACCCTTGTGGTTGAGTTATGAAGTACTCTTCTTTTATATCATCATTTAGAGAGGCACTTTTAACATCCATTTGATGCAATTTCCGACCATGTTGAGCAACCAAATTGATAACTGTTTAGATTGTGTTCCATTTAGATTTTGGACCAAAGTTTTCATCATAATGAATCCCATCCTATTGAGAAATACCCTTATCCATGAGTCTTTCTATGTACTTGTCAATTTTACCATTGGTCTTGTACTTTATTCAATAACCACATTTTCAACCTATGGGTTTAACATTAGGTGGACAATCAAATAAGCTCCATGTCCCATTTGCAAGTACTAAATCATATTCATTAATCATTGTTTCCTACCATTATTTATGTTCAACTGATTTAGCAAAAGTAGAAGGTTCAGTGGAAGCATGAGCTAATAATGCAATATTATCTTGTGATCTCAAGGAACTCCTAGTTCTTATTTTTTTCTTTTCATCAGGATGCATGTCCTTAAAAAGTTGTATGTCCCATTTTGGATTTTCATGTTGATCTTCTTTGGTTTGAGTCCTTTCAATTGAATTTTTTGGTGAAGTATCTTGAGTTGGATAAGAATCTTGTATTGAATAAATTTCATTATCGAAAGAATTTATATCAACAGAATCATTTGATAAGGAACCACTTTATGAAGGAACACAGATTTCTTCAAACCAAAATGGTTGCCTTGATTTGTTTCTCAACTTACCTTTACCCTTAGTGTTTTTTTTTCTCTAAATGACTAAGGAGATGATTCATCTCATCAAAAAAATTACTTTCAATTTCATAAAAATTACATCTCTATTGACAATGAATTTAACATCTGAGAGATATTGATACCCTTTCTTTTCATCAGAGTATCTAATGAAAGTACACTTCATAATTTGATTTTCCAACTTAGTAAGACTTTTTCCCTTAGTGAGTACATAATAACATGTTGAGCCAAAAACTCTTAGTTGATTTACCTTCGGTTTAAACCATACTAAGCTTCATAAGTTGTTTTTCCAACTAAATTTGTTGTAGGTGTTCGATTTCTTACATAAATTGTAGTATGGACTACTTCACCCAATATTTTGTGCTCAACCCTTTGAATTGCGACATAGATATTTCCATCTCCATGGGAGTTCTATTTATATTTTTAGTAAATCCATTCTGTTGTGGATTATATGAATTTTTTATTTTCCTCTTAATTCTGTTGTTACGACAATATTCATTGAATTCATTTGAAGTGAATTATTCTCCATTTTTTCTTCTCAAAATTGCAAAGCTTCAGAATTTTATTTTAAAAAGTACACCCAACTAATTCTAGTGTAGTCATTAATGAAAAACATAAAATAGTGGCACACACCTAAAGATGTTTCCACTAGACCACATATACCACTATGAATCAATTTTAAATATTTTGTTTCTTTCCATGCACTGGTTGGAAAAACTTCTCTCTTTTGCTTGTCATACATGTAGGCTTCAAGTTTATCATTTTCTCTCTTAAATGTTGGAATTGTTTTTACCAAATCTCGGGACTTAAGATTAAGTAATCTCTCAAAGTTTAAGTGTCCAAACCAAAAATGCCATAATCTGAATGAATACATTTAAGCATTGACTACACCTGCAAAATATTTCTTTCTAGGGATAACTTTCCATTTTATTCTTATTATATTTCTGTCTTCATATACCATCATCATTGTTTTGAAGTTTTCTTTTATTGAATTAATCTTTACCAAACCATCTTCCATGATGTTTTGATGTCCAACTTGTCGAATTGAGACTAAAGATAGCAATGTTTTCTTAAATGTAGGTATAAACCACACATTGGAAATATACCTTTTCACTAATTTCACGAAGAAAGAATTTGAATGAACCTTTTACTTGGGGAATATAAGTTGTATCATCAACAAAAGAAATTGGATTTAGCTAAATATCATAGTAATTCCAAAAATAATCCCTTCAAAAAGTCATATTTGGAGTTTCTCCTTTGTCCAATATCTAATCATCTTCAAATGAATTTCTTAGAAGATCATGAGGATCAAATGATGGTGCTAAAGCAACCTCATGTACTATAGTAAAAATATACTCATAATGTTCATCCTAAAAAATTTGATCTTTTGCATATTGAGCTGATGAAGTAGACTTTCAATTTCATCTAAAACTTGAAGTTTTCTTAAACTTTAGAAATTGATCATTACTTGTTAAGCAATTTGATGCATAGAACTATTTCCTTAAATATATTTTTCACTTCACTTGACTTAAATTTCTTTCTTTTCTAGATTGTTCATTGTAATTGGGAGGATTATGATTACTTTGAAAATTTTGTTGGTTATAATTACTTCGTGCTCTACCTTGACTATTATCTCTTCCATGACATTGATTAAAATATTGAGGGTGAAATCATGAAGATGGATTACACTTTTTCTTGTTTTATGAGAAAAATAACTTTATTTTCACAAGTTCTTCAACTTTCGACATACAAAAGTATATTTTATTTAGAATTTCACTTTAGAGTAAAATCAAAACTTGTGAAGAATTTTGTTAGCTTTCCAATGAATATTTTTCAATTTATTTTTATCATGATTTGATATGTCAGTTTGACAATTGTTTAACAATATGTTCCTTAAACATGAAAGGAAAGATAATGAGTAACTTTTTCCTACAACAATGTATCTATTATTAAACTTATATTTTTAAGAAATGAAATATATTGAAACAATCTATAGAGACTCTGTTTTATTATGACTATAATTTTGAATCTAACAAATGAATATTATAATTTCTAGAATTTTTTGAAGTTGACCAAGATGAAAACGTTGTAAATTTTAAACACATGTTTTTCTACACCTTGTATCTATCTTAATTTTTAATTAAAACTAAAATCTAGATATACTCTTTTGAAAATAACAACTTAAGAATTATGAATATATTTTTTTCTAAATTTTTCACTTTATATTTTTAGAGATACCGATATTTCATTTCACCGAATCATAATGTCTGCTGAAAATATTATGCAGTGATTTTTTTAAAAAATTAAATAAAATTAGATAAAAACAAAGAAAATGAAAACAAATTATAGGAATTGAAAGTAGATTCAATTTTGGAAATGCTGGTGTCATTTTTGAAATGAAATTCTCAGTATTTGCAGGAATCCGCAACCTCTGAAGTTCAGGTAAGCTTGGGGAAATTTTCTAGTTTTTGTTTCCAGTCCCAATTTCATGTTTTTGGCTGAAAGACTAAATTCTAATGGAAATCGTCAAAACTTAACGGTTTCCAAGGTTTTCAACCAAAAAAAACTTCTTTCAGCCTAACACATTTAACACAATTCATCGGATGGACAAACATATATGAGCTCGGGGATAGGGATTTCAAAGCATTTCTATTACTTATTGCAGTTGTATTCTTTTCTTTCTTTATTTATTCCGTTTGTTCCATAGGCTTAATCAGATGATCAATATCGATACATGATGGTTTTCTAGAGCACCTAAACAATGTTTCGAATCATTTTTTTGGTTTTTTTTTAATAAGGTAATTGATGTTTGTTCCAGTTTTTATTTGAATAACAAATTATATGTTGAAAGATAAATGTTGAGCATTTTGTCAAGGTGAAGTATTTGTTGAACACATCTTTTATAGATGACTATAAAAGTCATGGGAAACAAAATTTTGCGCAAGAGAAAATTTGGTCGCAGTCGAGATGATACTCGCTAAATCGAACAAAGGAAAGAGATTTATTGGAGAAAGAAACAAGAACATGCAAATATTGAAGAAATAAATGATGATAATGTCAATAGAGATTTTCAACAAGAAGAAGTTCAACTACGTATGCATGCACATATGATAATTGAGCACACGACACACATTGAGACTGTATTCAAAAAGTACAAAATTCAAATTTAAAATATTGTAAATAGTATAATTGATTGTAATTACAATTTGATGTTTTTCAAAAAACATAAATAGATTTGTCTCATAATGTCGAAAAAGTCGTTGAAACCAAAATTGAAGAAGAAGATGTTGAAACCAAAATTGAAGCAGAAGATGAATCACCTGTAGGTATGTACATAAATTTATATAATACAAGATGAACACTCAAGTATATATAGTTTAGTGAATTTGTGTTTGGGTTATGTTTTTTAATATAAACTTTAAATTGAAATATGCAAGAGAACCTATCAACATTGATGATGAAATATTAGAAAATGTTGATAATGAAAAATTTGGGAAGAAAAAAACTAAGCATTATATAAGATATCGAACTAAGAATATGTATAATATTTTTTTCAAAGATGAATTAGTAACAGTACAAGCTCAACTTTTACTTTGTCTAATGAAGTCAAGAAAGTTAAAATAAGCTACATCATTATTGGGTATTCAAAAGTCGATAAAGGATACAAAGGTGAAGCATAATGTCTTTAACAATATAACTAGTGTATTAAAAACATTTGGAAAATCTCGAAAATAAGATGTTCATGTTGCACGTAGAGCGATACAAACAACAATTGTTTCATCTAGCAATATAAAAGATCGTTTGACATGACACATGGAAAAAATGATGGGAATGTAAAGAAAAACATTGCACAAACAAAGAAAATTTCGATTGAAAATAGATGTAAAAGATGAATTGGCTGGTTGGACAGTGATTTTTATACAACCCTATAAAGACAGACTTGCAGAAAATGTTAAAGAATTGGCCCATAATTGTTGGTTAGAAGAATCTTGTATTTCACCACATACAAGGGATGTGTTGCAACGGAGAATAACACAAAACCAATATGAAGAACATCCAAAACATATATTTCCAATGAAAAAATTAGAGTTGTTCAATAAGTTCAAAGAAGAGCATAAAGAAGTTAAAATTTCAATCAATACATTTGTGCAAAAAAAACCATGGTTTGTTAGATCCATCATTGTTCATGACAGTTGTTGTTGTTGTTATCATGTGGAATTTGAGTTGTATTACAAAACTTTTTTGGATTTTGGTAAGACTTTATGGCCATGTTCACCTCCTCCTCCTTCCACATTCCGTGTTTTTATATTTGAAATTCTATGTGAAAGAGAAGCTGATGGTTTATTTTACAAAAAAAAATGTGTTGGTGGAAAGAAATGTGATCGTTGTGAAAATTTAAGTTTGTTTCATTCAAAGTATCATATTGATATGAATAATCAATCATTTTCTAATATAAGAGTCAATTGGAAGAGATATGAATATATCAACAACATGGCTCCACATTCTTTGAATGTTATTTCCAAAAGAATAGATTTGAAGGTAGATATAATCTGTGTGATAGATTTTTTGAAGAAGTTTGAGGAATAAATCTATAAATACACCAAGCATTCACATAAATCTTGATGACAAGATCTACAATTCAAACAATCCCGTGAAGTGTTTCCACCAGGGACAATTTTGTCTGTAGTTGATTTTGTAGAGAATTACACATTCACTGTACAAAAAAAAATACAGAGAGGATATTATCATTCTTGTCAAGTCACGATATTTGTCCACATTCTATATAGACATTCTCAACAGAGTCTTGATAACATAGAAAGTACCAACGATAATCGACATGTTATTAAGGAATATCACTTTTATATAAGTGATGATCGAGCACACGACACACATTATGTACAACATTGTTTTGATAAATTTTATGATTCATTGAAAGAACACAAAATCTAATTTGATTGACATTAGATATGGTCAAGTGGGTGTGTGGGTAAGTTCAAATCTTCATGGTCATTCTATTAGTTATGTTGTCTTCATAAAAATTAAACATTACACATTATTGGAATTTTTTTGAGACTGGTCATGGAAAAGGAGAGCACGATGGTGCAAGGGTATGTATAAAACGATCACTTTGAAGGTATCAGTTGAACCCTCATGCCGATCAATTTGAATCCACTGAACAAGTTGTTTAATGGTGAAAAATGGCGCTAATCCATGAATATAATCCGTCAAGGGATGTATGCATGTGTGTCTATATATAAATGTTACACATGTACATAGGATATTTTTTTTTGAACGTATTCAAATTTATATTCAAACTTCAATCATTTTCTTGAGAGATTTCAAGTTACCAAGTTCTTTTCTGGTGCAGGTTTTTTTGGTATGTTGGAATCTAAGAAGTAAATAGATCAATCCCATATGACACCAGTACAATACCTGGGACATGAAAAATACATTCAGTTAAAAAAAAACGTTTTCAAAATGTGTTTACGTTTGATAAAAGAAATGAGTTTTGTTTTTGTTCAGTTTGCATAGAGGACACAAAATCCATAGATATTTGCAAAAATGAAAATGAAGGATATGTTAAAGCTTGGAAACATACCGAACTTAATGTAAAAGAGAAAATTTCACTTGCAAGCTCAGAGGATATGGAATCAAATGAAACTCTAGTGTCAGTTGATGGCAATAGAGTTTATGATCTTGTTAGAGAAGGTAATTTTTATGTTTAAATTTTTTCAAATAAGTTGTAGATGGACTTGTCTAATAATCTAACACGAACTATTTGTTATCCAATATATCCAATTATTTGTAGGATATGTTTTTTCCATGGTTGCACCTATAGAGAACATTGAAAAAGTGAAATATTATTTGATGCGATGCACAGAAAAAAAGATGAGGCTATTAGAAGATTTTGATGATAACAATTTTATATATGAAAGAGGATCCATTGTATTGAAATGCTATTTTTTTCAAGAAGCCCATCAAACCGATATTCATGTTCACTTTCAAGACTACCAATTAGATGTCACAAGTTCTCAATATAGTCATTTAGTATGTGTAGCGTGCATAAAGTTAATAGAAGTTCAATAATAAAAAAAAAGTTAGAAAATGGAAAATGTCCAAAGTCGATCATGAAGGAATAATTGAAGATGCAATACCATTACGATGTTTTTAAACAAGTGATACATGTACATTCCAGAATTTTTTATTTTTCATTGAAAGTACATTCTAGAATTTGATGACTTGTTTTGACTATTTTCAACCATATTTTCAAATAGGATATTTATAAAAATGGTACATGTATAAAAAAACTCCGGATCATTCTTAAAAAACACAAATACAATATGGTTCAACCATATTTTATCTGTGTTTTTCAACCATTACACCTATCAAAATTATTTTATGAGAATTACACCAATCAAAATTGAGTTGTATACCTCTTGTATTGTGAGCATTTTATTTTAAATTAAAAAATTGTTAAACACCATTTCCATTGAACACTTACTTTTTTCAATAGTATTTTTTTCCATTTTATTTTAATAATATTTCATTAATTTTAAAAAAAGTTAAACATATTTTATATTTAGCATTTTGAGGTATATGAACTTTGAGGTGAATATCTCTTCTAGATTTAACATTTTTTTAATGAAGTTACATGAAAAAATTAAAGAAGAGTTCATTTTTTAAGGTTTTATTTTATTGTCACATCATTTTGAGTATTTTATTTTATCATTATCACACAAACCAAAAAAGAGTTGAACATCTTTTCTATCTCAAGATTTTATTGTATAAACATTACATATAATTAATTCAGATCTCTTCTATCTTGAGAATTTTATTTTTATTACTATTGCACCAATCAAAGAAGAGTTGAACATCTCTTCTATCCTAGATTTTAGAGCATTGACTTCTTTAAGTGGTAATTTTTTTTTTTTTTTAATTAATATTCTAACAACTAAAAACAACAATTTAAACATCTCTTCCACTTGTTGTAATAACACTTGAC
>ML778662.1:1237537-1263915 GCA_009831015.1 Picea engelmannii | reverse complement strand
GTTGATTTAACATATCTCATATGCCCATCTTTTCTTTAGTTTTTTTTATTGGTTAAGTGCATCTATGTAACCAACAGGGTCATTAGTAACTAGAAAAAAAAATATTTTAATATAAAATAAATCAGCTAAAATTATTCTGCCAAAATTATTTGATCATATGTAAATATAATCATATTTTTGACAATCCACAATGAATATAAAATGAAACATTTAAATTAATACATACTTTTAATATAAAATTAATATGCTAAAATTATTTTGCCACCAAAATTATTTAATGATATGTCAATAGAATCATATTTTTGACAATCCACGGTGAACATAAAATGAAACATTTAAATTAATACATAGCAGAAAAATATTTAAGAGTTTGATCATATTTTTGACAATTCACAGTGAACAAAAAATGAAACATTTAATATAATACATAGCAGAAAAACATTTAAGAGTTTGATCATATTTTTGACAATCCACAGATAATATAAAATGAAACATTTAAATTAATACATAGAAGAAAATTATTTAAGAGTTTGATGCTTAATTTAATGCATTGTAAAAATGAAAATTTACAAAACATTAGTTCATTACTAGTTAACTTTGCCATTTTTTTTCCATCAACTTTGAGAAATCAAATATGAGACAATAAATTGCTATTTTGAATTCCAAAATTATGATATATATATATATATCTATATATATATATATATATATATATATATATATATATATATATATAAAATCAACGTCTGAATAGTTACACTGTAAAATACATAAGTTCCACATCCATTTTAGGATGATAACAAAAACTATGACATTTAACTCCAAAATTCTAGACTCTAAGCCATCTCTTTAAGATACATCACTTCATACCTGCAAGTCAAACATGCAAAAAAAACAGAATTCAAAAATAAAAAATTTACAATTCAAACATGTGAAATAATATATAATTCAAAAATTGTGATTAAAACAAAATTGACATACATACCAAAAGAGTTAAGTCTCATCCTCCAACATACTTTTTCCCACAAAATATATTGTAAACATATTTTCCACCAAATATAATTTATACATCTGTAACAATAAAAAATAATAATAAAAAAACAAATAACACATATTAGCATATATACTGTAACTAAATATTAAATAAAACAATAAGAAATAATAACATACCCAACCACAGTTAAACAGATTTAAGATAGTTACTCTCCAATTAAGAGTACATGATTTAAACAATTTGTAAATCTGATCTAAAATCTTAAAAAAAATTAAAGAGAAAAATTATGTTATTGGTAAAAAAAATTGTGAGTTAGAGTTAGATAATAATCTAAAAATAAATATAGAACTGTTTATGAAGAAATTTCACAAATATCCATATTAATATATTCTTCCAATGAAATACTTATCTCCTTGTGGATAAATTCTCAAATGCTTCAGGTGAAATTCTTCTTGCGGATAAGGTCTCAAATCCTTTTTATGAAATTCTCATCCTAGGTGATGTTATTGTGTTCTTGGTAAAACAAATTGTGAATTAGAGTTAGATAATAATCTGAAAATAAATATAGAACTGTGTACGAAGAAAATCCACAAATCTTCATATTAAATCATTCTTCCAATGCAATACTTATCATAAAATACTTATCTCCTTGTGGATAAAGTCCAAAATCCTTCAGGTTAAATTCTCCTTGTGGAAAATGTTCAAAATCCTTCAGAAATTCTCATCCTAGGTGATGTTATTTGATTATATTTACACAACAATAAAATACTAATCTCCTCAGTAGTTAAATACTTCTCTCTTCTTATGCAATGGTCATGTAATCAAATTCCACAATGCACTTTCAAACTAAAGGACTCATAAACCTTCGTATTAAGCCATTCTTCCAAAAAACTACTTATTATCTAAAAAAGTTAACAAATCTCCATTTTAAAAACTATTCTTCCAGAAAATACTTATCTCCTCTTTTTGCGGTGTAATAGTTGTTCTCATATAATATTGCATGTATAAAGAAAACACAAATATGCACATGTATATTAAGTCATTCTTCAAAAACTATTTAAATGGGATGTATTTATATTAAATATAATGAAATGCTCTTTGAAATTATGTGTGAGCTAGCTCACATATATAATATGTGTGAGCTACCTCACATATACAATATGTCTGAGCTTATTTGTAAATCTAATTGAATGTTAGTTTTTGTGATTAGTAACCAATTTAGTTAAGAGTTTGAAAATACCCTCGCAAGACAAAATTCACTTCCTTGTATGTAGAAAACTCAAATGTCCATACTATGCCATTCTTGGACAAGAAAACACGGAATGTAATCGAAGAAAATTTAGAAACTTTCTATTTTCTAATGTGGGATGGATTCTGTTCTCAAATATTCAAATGTTCAAGTTCAAAATTAAGTCTTTATCATGATATAACCTTAAACAAATTTGAATGTACACCATTTAAGACAATGATAAACTTATCTAGGGGTTTTTTATATTTCAAAATAATTGATCAAAGTGTTGAATAGGAAAGACTAAACTAAAAATTTGATAAAAGTAAAAAACATACATTTATGAATCATTCTGAATGAACACATCTTTCCCAAATTTGGGTGCTTCCTTCGCTTCCTCCTCTCACAGTCTCCCTCTGAAACACACTCTTAGGTACTCTCTTCTCCACATTAGCCTATATAACACATTTTAAATTTGAAATTTTGAAAAAATAAATTTAAATGATTATAACACACTAAATTTAAATGATTTTAAGACATTAAATGATACCTGTGAACTCCCACCCTCTTCAAACTCTCCCAATGAGAATTAAGACAAGCGTGCCCAAGTAGTAGGAGATGGAATAGGGATCTGTGAACAACACAACTAAGAACTAAATCTACGATTCAATGTGTTCACAATTATACAAAATTATAAATGTTGTTGATCTCTTATTCAAAAGAGTAGAGACTGAACAACTATTAGAAAACACATACCTGATTCAACCCATCCAAATTTAAACTTGTCGAATCAGGTCCCCTACCTACTGAAGATTCATTTAACATGTCTCCAAACTGCATTTAATGGCAATAACAACTCAATTATTTCTATAGATACAATGATATCTAAATCTAGAATTAGAAGTCAACTATCATAAAATGCGTAAAAAATTTCCTAACTAGAACACATATCAATCTGCGGTTCAGGTTATCATTCTGAATAATCTTCTTGCAACCATCTAGGGATGATTTTAGGGGCTAAATTTCAGTCATGGGCTAATTTTCCATGGTTTTTCTAAAAACAAGATTCGCTATTTTAAAAATGATTTACCCAAATTCTATAGGATAAAATTATTTTACCTTTAAAAATCGCCAAAATGTTATAAAAACTCTATAAAATACTTAGAAATTTGAATATTTTTACAAAAATATTGCCAAACATTTATAGTTGACATATGAAGGATTAGTAAGATTCCCCAAGGTTTCTACATTTTAAAATAATTTTCCATCCTTAAAATCATCCTTGCAACCATCCCGGCAAAATTTTACATACTCCAAAACATCTTCTGCTGACATTGTATTTAAATCCGCATCTGTTTTATAAACAAATGTGGCCTGGGAATTGGCTTCTTCTCACTGACGGTTCATGCCAACATCAACACCATAAAAAAATACTTCCAAATTTTCTCTAGTTGCACTCCTGGCCTCTTTGTCAACCTCTGATGTAACCTGCAACTTTGAAAGTGAAGCAAATGCTCATGTTGGGTGAGGTACTAAAGGTTGCAGAGGCCTCAGAAATGCCTCACTTCGATATGCCCCTTTGCAATCATATGTACGTCATTTACTAGTTACATAATATTTGGACGGTAGACTAGTATAATTAGGGTGCATGTGCAAGAAAAAAATTGCAAAAAGTGTCTTGCAAAATAGTGTGAAACCTCATCGTTCCATAAAAATTTCCCATATGCCGCCAAAAATCTGTTATACAGATGTCCTACAATGTCAGGGTGCTTAAAATATTTCACTTTTAACATATTTTTCTTTGGGGTCTCTTTGAAATTGAACATCAAAATGACGTTTTTTTTTTGAAACTCTATTTTTTACTGCCTCTCATTTATCAGGACCCATTGCCTCTGACTTTCATTGCCTCATTATATCGACAAAAATGTCAGTGGTTGGCCCCATCTTCTGATATGCATCCATAAAGTTTTTCAATGAATGAAAAAAAATTTGCAAGCTTTGTTTACTCTCCTGAGGGAGTTCCAAGATCACCAAATCATTTTCCAACCTCCGTTTAACACATGAGAATCACTCAAGCATCATTGCTTCAGTAATCTCTTTCCATGGAATTTCATTACCAACATCTGAAGGATAGGTAGATGTAGGTGTGTAATCTTCTATTTCTTGATAACACGGCCTCCTAAATCCACCTTCACCATCTGCACCGATATTTGAATCTTCATGACACCACTCTCTCTTTAAGTGTCATCCCTTGCTCTAAACTGATTGTCTACACACACATTTGAAAGTAACTTCAAGATTTAACCTCACATAAATTTAAATACAAAAAAATACAACAAAAATAAACAAAATCAAAGAAAATTACCTGAAATATTCTCTTCTCGAGAGGTATTCCCTACATTCTCAGGTGTAGGAGTATCAATGCACAACCTATCTAAGAAGGATACATCCATAGCACTTGTTTTTTAGCAGGTTTTGCAGTTGATCTATTCACAGACTTGTTTGAAATTCTCCTCTGACGAGATCGTTGATAGTCACTCGGAGTCTCAGTCGAAGGAGTTATTGTTCTTCCTTATTGGGATAATAACCTAGAGCATTTGTGAGGAATGTTTGGAGAATCCCGTGTTGACATCTCTCCTCAATATCTATCCACAATGCAGAGTTTATCAATAAAATTGCAGAGATGTACCCAAGTTCAAGTACTTAAAAACGCAGAGAGAAATCAAAGTTTTAATCAATCAAGCTGCAAATGTATTTGTTCATAAGAAGACACAAAGAATAAACATTCAACCATGAATCAATCAACTCAAAGATAAGTAAGGGATAGACAACAGGGAAATTTTTTATCCTTCATCCATCATCCATGCACAGAAAAGAAGGGCATTTGAATCTATAGGTCTTTAAACACTGAAGTGACGACCGTCAGTTGGGCTCCTTGTCGACTGCTCAGGAATAGAATAATGACTAAAGGGATAAGGGATAGATAATAAAACCACAATATTTTCATAATAATCAATAAAACCCACACATAGAAGTCATTGAAATCAAAATTTGGGTTCCTGAAGGGAAATCAATTCAAAAAAACAAGCAAGGGGATTCATTAAAAGTTCCCTATGGTTGGATCCACTAAAAAAATGTATTAGAACATTTATTTAAGATTCCTTAAAAATTCCCTATGGTTTGATCCACAAACACCACATATAATGTAATGCATTATAATCCCCAAAACAAAGAGTTTAATCTTCATAACCTCATACGCCCACTAATACCATAAGAAATATTTAGTAAGTGGTGCACAACTTGTTATGCTTTTAATATTTGCACATAAGAAATATTTCTTTACTAAGTGGTGCACTCTTATCTGATTACATATTGGATAATGTTATATTATATAACATATGAACTGTGAAAATGTTATATTATATAGTTGGATCTCTTGAGAGATTTAAGGACAAATTGTTGGATAGTTGTGGATATGGTTGAACTAAATACATAACTGTGAAATATTTTATGGTCATCTAAAGTTACTTAAGGGACCTAATTGTACTATAAACTAAGAGATTTCCACTAGGGGATTTCTACATTTAGTGGATAACTACCCAAAATTAACTCAATAGCATGTGAATATTCCTTGAACATGGTTCAATCCACTAAGACCACATATATATTCCTTATAATATTTCTTTAAGATTTATTAAAAGTTCCATATGGTTGGATCCACTAAAAAAAACATATTAGAAAATTTCTTTAAGATTCCTTAAAAGTTCCCCATGGTTGGATCCACTAAGACCACATATAATACAATGCATTAGAATCCCCAAAACAAAGAGTTTAATCTTCATAACCTCACACAACCACTAATAACATCAATATGGGATGGGTATGAGGGTTGTTCGTATTCCTAATATAAATTTTGATGAGGTGGAACAAATGTAATATTTGTGAGGCTTAGTTGGAGTTAGAAATCTAGATAAAATATAGTCATATAAGGTGAAAATTCACGTTGATTGAGAGTAATCATGGCAATAATTTCAAATGTAAGTGCATCATAACCTATTGTAAACATAGTAATGTGAGTTTTAATGGGATATATATTAAAAAGAAGAGGAGTTTGAGTGATTCTTAATTGTCACAAAATTTATGGTGGTAATGAAGCCTATTTCTACAAATAGTAATGTGAGTTTTAATGATGTATATATTTTGAAGAATATGCAATTGAGTGAGTCTTAGTTGTCACAAAATAAATGGTTCTAAAGGGTAATGTCTATAGATATCCACACTCCCCTCATGTTGTGGGATGGTCATGCTATCCACACTCCCCTACATGTGTGATGACTAATACTAGTTGTCTACTAGAGATATTAGGTCGAAAGGTTTGAAGATTTCACATTTGGATTATATCTAGAGTTAGTTCAATATCAAAGGACTAAAAAAAGTGAAATTCATTCAGTTACTGACTAAAAATTCAATCATATTAAATTAAATATTGATCGGATGAATTTCAAGGAAAAACCAAATCTACACAAGTAGACGCAAAGACTAAACATTGAGCCATGAATCAATCAGCTTAGAGATAAATAAGGAATATATAATAGAGAAAATTCTTATCCTTCACTCATCGTCCATGCACATAAAAGTAGGGCATTTGAATCTATAGGTATTTAAACACCGAAGTGACGACTGTTGATTTGGCTGTTGGTCGACTGCTCAGGCACAGACTGATGACTAAAGGGATAAGGGACGAAAGATAAAAACAAAATCTTTTCATAATGATCAATAAAACCCACACAGAGAAGTCATTGAAATCAAAATTTTGATTCACCAAGGGACTGTCATTCAACTCAGAGGTTTATCATTCACAATGCACAATCTATCAATAAAAATGTAGAGATGTACCTAAGTTCAAGCAATTAAAAACGTAGAGATAAATCAAAGTTTTAATCAATCAAACCGCATAGGTACTTGCTCATAAGAAGACACAAATACTAGACATTCAACCATGAATCAATCAAGTCAAAGATAAGTAATGGGTTCGTAGACAACATGGAAAATTCTTATCCTTCATTCATCATCCATGCATAGAAAAACAAGGCATTTGAATCTATAGGTATTTAAACATCGAAGTGACGACCATCGATTCGACTCCTGGACGACTGCTCAGGCACAAAATGATGACTAAAGGGATAAGTGACAGTAGATAAAACCACAATATTTTCATAATAATCAATAAATCCCACACATAGAAGTCATTGAAATCAAAAGTTGGGTTCGCCAAGGGAAATCAATTAAAAAAAAAATGATGGGATGATAGATACGAGATGGAATTAAGGGTTTAAAAGGACCTGGATGATTCCAAGTCAATTGAGGATCACATTTGGGATTTGATATGTGATTCCTTATTTCCTCACATAGTTCCTACCATGTTTAAATTATAATAATTCAATTTTAAAGATGGATGATTGTTGAATTATTACTCTTTCTTTAATGAGGATTATTTGAAGTTTGATTTACTTTATTTATTTCTATGCATGATTAGTTGTGAACATTTTAAAAATATGCATTAGGAACATCACTTGTTATTATTGTCTATCTGTGGGATATGTGTGTGCTAGCTATGCCTAAATATCCAACACACATACAATATTATGGTTCAATAAACACATTAGTTACTAATGTCTAGGTTATTAATGAATTAATTAATAAGTTGTCAATTTGAAGTTATATTATATGAATATAAATATCATTAATACGATAAGCATTCAATAACTTTGGTCAATATGTGTTAAGTAATATTATATGAATATAAATATCATCAATAAGATAAGCATTCAATAAGTTTGGTCATCACTATAAGTAATTTTTAAATTGTCTTCAATATTAAGTTATATTAAGATGAGGTGGAGCAAATGGAGCAAATGTAATACTAGGAGGCTTTGTAATGTACCTCAAATTCACCATATAAAAAATAAAAATTATATGACATAATTCAATTTCCTTTAAGCTTAGAATTTAAGAGAAGGTAAGATTCATCTCTGTCCATAATGACATTATTACACCAGTCTAGTTTACTTTGAATAGAAAAGCTTATGTGGATAAATTCTTTCCATAATTCTATCACTTCCATTAACTCTCAAACCACTCCAACATACTTATATGTATATAGACAATATCAAAACTTAGGCTGAAGGAACCTTTGAGGTTCAGAGAGATAAAGCTCAGGAGGAATAACACCTCGGAAAGTGTTATAGAGATTCAGGAACTCATTCCCTGAAAGAAGCGAAGACTGAGTCTTCGAAGACTTAGAAAATCGTTTAAGCCTGAAGTGAGTAAAAGCTTAGGAGGAAGAATTTCGTCGAGCGTTGGATCATGGTGGAAAATCCCGCGGACCGTCCGATTTGAGGTAGGATCATAGGCTTTAGCACTGCATAGATCTAGGAGGGGAGATCTTGAAGATATGAACGGACGGTGGAGAGTCCTCAAGGAGAAACTCTGAAACCCCACAAGTCATTGAATAAGGTGGAGCTACAAGGAGGTTAGCGGTGAGGGCTTCTTGGCGTCCAAGGCTCAGGAGGAAAAGTGACTGTCGATCACAGACATATCTAGACCATTAGTCCATTTCACGATTTCGGGTATCACAAGTTGGAAAGATAGAGGTCCTTGTCTCCCAAAACCCTAAATCGTGAAATCGCGAAATAGCGAGGTCGGACGTGGATTGTAGATACCAGGGATTATTGTGAGTCATTGATTGAACGACAAGACATTTCGACATTTCGGCAACCGAGGATTGGAAGGACAAAGGGACGGGATGCTTCACTTGTCAAGTCCCAGTCCATGATATTTCAACATTTCAACAACCAGGGATTCGAAGGACAAAGGGACAGGATGCTTGACTTGTAAAGTCCCGGTCCACTATATTTCAGAATTTCAGCAACCGGGAGTTGGAAGGTCAAGGAGTCTGGGATTGTCAAAGCAATCAATTCTTCACATTTAATTATGCTTTTAATTGCAAGGTTGGATCTTCCTGACCACTAGAACAGTAGGTATTTTGACTGTCTACTATGTGCGCGTATAAAGGCATATATTATCATTCTTACTGTAGGGAATTCGATTTAACTCTCCATTAACATCTGTACTTATTTCCACCTATAAGTATGTACATAACTATAGCTTTCTCTCTCTATATATAGAATGACTCACTATCATAGGTATAGTTTCATCTTGATTCTGGTTTAATAATTGGAAAACTCAGTTACGTGCTACGGTCCTGCATCTTTACTTACAGAAAATATAAACATGCAAGTATATCTACCTAACTTGGGTGTCATTCTTACACACCAGTAGATTACACATCAAAGCATAGTGAACTCGAAGGATCCCATTTTGTTTTCTACAATTTATGCCATTTAACAATAGTCTAATTATGAAATTTCGAATACTTAAAGGTGTATGACCTCATGGAAAGCAAAACTCTTAGAAAAAATCGCGCTAAAAATCTGCTTAATTAGTTTAATACTTTCATATACAATAATTTATGTACTTGTCATGCCCTGTACACAATGACTTGTAATATGATCTGTTATTTCTATTCTACCTCTATCCCGGATGAAGATCCTCCATTGTTTCTACCAGTCCATTCATTGCAGTATTAGAGTTGTTCCTATAACAAATAATTCCTACTATGTTCCTACAGTTTTGTGAAAAACAGAGGTCAATAGGGTTTTGGTGATTACAAATGCCGAACACAAAAGAAAAAGACCACGCTGTTTGCTGAATCACAAAATGTGGAAAGACTGTGGGCCCAACACTTCGGGTTTCGGTGTTTGGTAAAGAAAAGGAACTCTGCACATATGTAACAAGCAAGTCTTGAATGCCTAAATATCAACTTTGTGTTTAATCTCTTTTTAAAATCACACGCTCCAACAAATAAACTCAGAATAAATTAATGACCAGGTTCGAATTGGTAAAAACAAATAATTACTGTGTTTGCTCAAAAAAATGAATTTATGAAGAAATAAAATGAGTTTACAAACTCAATAACAAAAAATCATAATCGTAGAGCAAACCTCCAAATAGGGAATAACCAATTCAATTCAAGAAATGCTTTCAAGCTATCTCACCCTCTGTGTCCAAATTACAATATGATTCAAGTATTTATAGGAACAAAACTTGCCCCTTCGAACTTAGGAAAAATTAAATCAGGGCAGTGATGGTATTTGGTGGCCTGCAAAGGCTAAGGCGGCCACCGCTTGAAAGTGAACCCTCATGTCTTGAAGGGTCAAGATGAGCACCGATCCACCATCATAAAATGGTGAAATGATTACAAACCAACAAGTTTTTCTTATTACAGAAATGGATTATGACACGACAGATTTCTCCCATGGAAGTACTTCAATATAGAATTAGCATATACATATCAACAGTATAAGTGATTATTTAAAACAGATAAGGAATAGATCAACATATCTGAGCCAGTTTTGTGGGAAGACAAAGGGAACAACCACGTTCCTCCCAACCGTAGAATAGGCAACCAAAATTTCTTGCCCAATTCACCCCCTAGCCTGACCATGAATCCATGAAGGTGAATTTGGAAGACTCCTCCTCAGCAATGCCCACAATTCCAATAGTTGTTCTCTTTCCTCACACTTACTCAACAGTGTTCATAACAACAAGGAAAATTCATAGTCTCTTTTCTCCGCATACTTGGCAGTGTCCTGCCTCCTCACATATGCTATTTATCAATTTTGCCCAGGTCTTTTTCCCTCCCTTGGGAATTTTCACAGCTTTCTAAATTCCTGATTTTCAGGGGCTGCCAATGGCCAAATCACTGATTTTCCACTTGTGATAATCAGCCCAGAGGTAGTTCCAACATGTTCTCCACTCATGGAGTCATGGTCAGTTAAATTTGACATGGTTGTTCCAATTGTCCTCCTGCAATCGATATAAAACATTCTGTTCATACAAGTGTCATAGTAAAATAGTTAGTTGGGTCAAATCAGGTCTAACCCCAACAGTCATAATAATTAATTACAATTACCAAATTCGAAAATCGGAATTGCCATAAATGGCAAAAATTTTCCAAATTCGAATTTACTAAAAACAGAATAAATTTCCAGCAATTTTAAATTTCAAAAATATTTTATTTTTTGGGATGTCACATCCTTTCCCCCTTTAGTAAAACATTATCCTCAGTGTTCATTCCTTTCCTGTAACAGGATTGGATGAGATTTCCACAAATCTCCCTCCAACTCCCAAGTGGCCTCCTCAGGACTAAAGTGCTTCCATTGCACCTTTACCTGAGTGACGACTCTGTTCCGAAGTGCTATTTCTCTCCGGTCTAGAATGCGTAGGGGTTCCACCTGGATCTTGCCTTCAGGTTGCACTTGCACCAAGTTCCAATCAATCATATGAGTAGGATCATGAATAAACATTTTCAACAAAGAAACATGAAATACATTATGAATTCTTAGATTAGCTGGAAGTGTAAGTTGATATGCTACAGGTCTAATTCGAGTTGGTATCTCGAAGTGACCACAAAATCTAGGTGCCAGCTTGGCATATTTCCCTAACTTCAATGAGATTTTTTGGGCTTTGACCTTCAAGTAAACATGGTCTCCCACTTGAAATTCCAAGTGTCTTCTTTTCTGCTCTGCATAACTCTTATGTCTGTCGTGTGCTTCTTTCAAGTTCTGTTGTACCTTTCTTACCATGTTCTCCATTTCTTGGAGCATCGCTGGTTCGACCATGAGTCTATTAGTTGGGTTATCCCAGCTAATTGGAGTTGTACACTTTCTTCCATACAGTATTTTGAAATGGCTCAACTTAGACGAAGTTTGGTACCCATTGTTATATGCAAATTCTACCAAGTGCAGGTAGTCTTCCCACTTGCTCGGTTTTGTTTTGATGTACATGCAAAGCATATCCTTTATGATCTGGTTTGTCCTTTCGGTCTATCCATCCATTTGTGGATGATAGCTCGTACTGAAGTTCAAGTTAGTGTTTAGTCCTGCAAACAATTCTTTCCAAAAAGCGGATGTAAATTTTACGTCTCTATCTGAAACCACCATTTTAGGAATACCATGCAGTCTAAAAATTTCTTTCATGAATATTTCATCTATGTTTATAGCTTTAAAAGTAGACTTTATAGGAATAAAGTGTGCAGACTTACTGAGTTTATTGATTACAACCATGATAAAATCATTTTGTTTCTGAGTTTTAGGCAAACCTTTTATAAAGTCTAGTGATATAGTCTCCCGTTTCCATTCTGGTATTGGTAATGGCTGTAATAGGCTAACTGGGTGCTGGTGCTCGGCCTTAACCTATTGACAATATTGGCTCCTAGCCAAGTACTCTGCTATTTCGCCCTTCATATTAGGCTAGTAAAATATTTTTTTGAGTGCTGTTATTGTTTTCTGGTAACGTGGATGGCCAGAATACGGTTTTTTATGCACTTCGTCTAAAAAAGTTAATTTTAACTCTGCTAAATCTAGTATGTAAAGTCTATTTTTAAATCATAATAGTCCCTTCTTGTCAATACTTAGATCTATTTTATCTGGGTTTTCGATACTGTTTTGAAATTCTTCCATCACCTTAGTGTAATTTCCGTCGTTAATACTTGTCATCCTTATTCTTTGTTCCAGATCGCTTTCTGCCCTGCTGATATTTATCTCAAATAACCCATGGATTCTTCTGCTTAAAGCGTCTGCTACTTTATTTTTCTTACCCTTGATATGTATGACCTCTACGTCGAATTCGCTCAGGAAGGCTAGCCACCTTGCATTAAGGTCTGGTTGGTTAAACAAATATTTCACCCCGCTATTATCCGTCAATAGTAGGAATTTTTTGCCCATTATATAGTGTCGCCACATTTTTAAGGCATGTATTACTGCTGCCAATTCTAAGTCATGAGTGACATAATTTCTCTCATGTTATTTTAATTTTCGGGACTCGTAACAAATCACGTGCCCTTCTTGAGTTAGAACACCACCTAGTCCCTCTTTACTTGCATCAGCACATACTGTGAAGTCTTTATCTAGGTCTGCTACCTTCAAAATGGACGTCGATGTCAATAATTCTTTCAGCTTGTTAAAACTGTCTTGACACTTTTGCGACTAGTTAAACTTGGTCCCTTTCTTTTGTAATGACATGATAGGGTAGTCTATCTTGGAAAACCCTTCTACAAATCTGCGATAATATCTAGTAATTCCCATGAATAACCGGATATCTTCCACATCCTTAGGTACTGGCCATTCCATAATGGCTTTTATCTTTTTCAGGTCTATGACAATACCTTCTGAGGAAATGACATGTCCTAAATATTGTATTTCTTTTTTATAAAAGTCACATTTGTCGAATTTTGTGTATAGTTTGTGTTTCCTCAATGTTTGCAGAACTATTCTTAAGTGTTCATCATGTTCCTCCTCCGTTTTAGAATAGACCAGAATATCGTCGATAAATACTACTATGAACTTGTCTAAGTACTGACTAAAAATGATGTTCATCAAGCACATAAATGTGGCAGGTGCGTTAGTGAGTCTGAAAGGTATGTCTACAAACTCGTAGTGCTCGTATCTTATTCGAAAATCTGTTTTGTTTATGTCCTCGTCCTTTATCCTAACTTGATGATAACCAGATTGTAAATCCAATTTTGAAAAGATCTTGGCCCCACCAACTTGATCGAACAGAGCATTTATCCTTGGTAAGGGGTATTTATTCTTAATGGTCATTTTGTTCAGTTGTCTATAATTGATACATAGTCTTAGAGTACCATATTTCTTTTTCACAAAGAGGACTAGTGCTCCCTATGGCGAGACACTCGGTCTGATATACTCTTTGTCCAACAATTCCTATAATTGTATTTTTAATTTTGTCAGTTCTGGTAGACTCATTCAGTAGGGTGATTTTGAGATAGAGGCTGACCTGGGTAGTAAGTCTATGGAGAAGTCTATTTCCCTTCTAGGAGGTAATTCTGGTATCTCATCCACAAACATGTGTCTGAATTCACGTAGGACAACAAAGTCTTCTAACTTGGACTTATCTTCTTTTTCTAATAGATTCGTCACTTGGATGGCTTAAACTTGACATCCCTTTCTAATACATTTCTTGAGTTTCATTGTTGAAACTTGTCTGACTGATACATGTTTTGGTATGCCTTGGGCTATTCTAACAGTGCCAAAATTATCTTTATAGCTAAGTATCTTCGTATAATAGTCTAGTACTGCTTTGTGTTGTTCCAACCAATCCATCCTGATAATCATATCATAAGATCCTAGTGGTAGGATGTTCAGATTGGTCCTTATCTTTTGACCATCTAAGTTGAACTCAAGATTAGAAATAAGGTCAACTACTTTCCTTTTAGTACCTGTTGCCAGTTGTACAAGCCATGATTTTGTGTGCTTCCATTTCTTAAGTTTATTCGACTCTACTACATCGGGAGTAATATAACTTAACGTAGTTCCAGGTTCAATTAAAACATAAATTAGAGGCTCATTGATTTTACCTTCGATTTCTACCACCGAGGACTGGTGGTCATCTTGTCGACCATCTATGGCTACATTTATCTGATGTAGACTTCTGCCCACATCTCCCACTGTCAAGGCTTCCTGCAAATTGTGAGCAACAGTTCTGTTTGTTGTAATTAAACATGGACAGTTCCTCCTTAAATGCGTCTCTCCACACTCCCAACACTTTAATGGCTTGTGTGAATTTTCCCCAAACTTCTCCATTCTCAGGTTTATCGATTTACCACTACCTTGTGTATTTAGATGATTGGAGTGAAAATCCTTCCTTGGGAAACTTTTTGATGCATCCTGATAAGGAGCTGGCTGGTATCCATTCTTCCGCTGGTTCATTCGATCTTGCTTCTTATCCTTCTAGGTCTTGGGAAACTCTACCTGTTGTTTATACTAGTCATAGCACATTCGTTCTTTCTTGAATACCTCACTCAAGGATTTGGGGCTATCAAACTCAATTCTGTCGCGCTAGGCCTGTAGTAAACAACTTAAGAATCGTTGATTTTTTACCTTATCCTTTCGGATGTACGGTACAAACCTTAGTAGTTCCATAAATTTATTTATAAGGTCCTCCATCTTCATCTCTCTGAGTCATAACTCGTAAAACTCTTTCATTTTCCTTTCATAATAGATCTCAGAAAGGTATTGTTTCTTGAAATACTTCTTAAAGTCGGACCATTACAACTATTTCTCCTTTAGGCCCTTGGCCAATTTTAGGTCTTGCCACCAAATGCTGGCCTTCCCCTTTAGATTGTAGATGGCCATTCTGACCTTCATGTTGCTGGAATAGTTGTAGATCTGAAAGTAGTTTTTGATGTCCAACAACCGTGCCTCAGATTCTTCTCCTGTCCTGGATTCTATGTCAAAGGTAGCTGGTTTAATATTTTTATATTCTCCTTCAAGTTGGTCTATTTGTTTTCTTTTTCTATCTGGTATAGTTTTGTCTTCAACTAAAGGTGTCCCCTCAGAAGAACTGTCTCATTTTTCTGTTTCCACACCAGAATTCTTGGAGGCCCTTTTGCCGACCTCATCATCGTGGTTATCATATTTTGTGCTTTTATTGGTTACTATACTATGCAGCAGGACTTCATTTATCTCTTGCTGTTCCTGCTATGCTTTCTTCAATTTTTCATTGTCGGCCTTGAAAACCTGCAGTTCAACAATAAGATTCCTCATTGTTTCAAACACCTCCGTGGGTGAGCTTCCATCATTGTTCTATCTTGGATCTCCCGGAGGTCCTTGCTATGGATTCCCTTCCATCCTAATTTCTGCACCTTCTTGGGCTGCCATAATCAACACAAAACATAAAGGCTTTCTGTTTGTAACCACAAGATTTATTAGTTTTTTCATAAATCAGAATATATACTAAGCAATTAATGTGGCCTTGTTCAGGCCCAGTGTTGTAACTTTTTCTCTGATACCATATGTAATGTACCTCAAATTCACCATAAAAATAAATAAATTCTATGATAGAATTCAATTTCATTTAAGTTTAGAATTTAAGAGAAGGTAGGATTCATTTCTGTCCATAATGTTATTATTACACTAGTCTAGTTTACTTTGAATAGGAAAGCTTAAGTGGGTAAATTCTTTCCATAATTCTATCACTTCCCTTGACTTTCAAACTACTCCAACATACTTATATGTATAAAGGCAATGTCTAAACTCAGGTGGACGGAACCCTTGATATTCAGAGAGATAAAGCTCATAAGAGATAGCACCTTTGAAGTATTCAAAGGGAGGTAGAGATCGAAATCGTCTCGCAGAGGTCCCGTTTAGGTGGAAGAATGCCAAGTCATTTTGGCTAGAGATCCTTGAGCAGAGTGGACGAACAGTGAAATTTCTTTGTGGTGAAGTACTGAAATGTTGTGGACCATTGGATCTCGTAGATCTGTGGGGAGGTTAAGACTGATTGTATTTTAGCATTTAGAAGCTCAGGAGGAGTAGCGACCGTTGGATGAGAAGAAACATGAGCCGTTGATCTCGCGCTTCAAATTTCTCCATTTTGGAGGCTAAAGGAAGAGCCAAAACCCGTTCAGACCTTTTCGGCATTTCGTGACCCAAGAGTTCGAAGGACCCATAAACATTGCCGCCAGAGTCGTGAAATCCCGAATCGTGAAACCCCAAAATCCTGAACCCCAAAACATCGAAGTGTTGGGCCCACAGTCCTTTCGCATTTCACAATTCGACACTTCTTGTTTCATTTTGTTTGTGCATCAGGTGTTCGTAAACCCTGAAATTCTGAATGCCAAAACCCTAAAATGTTGGGCTCACAGTCCTTTTCTCATTTCGCAATTCAACATTTAATGTTTCAAATTGTTGGGGCATAAGAAGTTCGTAAACCCTGAATCCTGAAATCCCGAAATACTAGGCCTTCAGTCTCTTCGCCTTTCGCGATTCAACATTTCTTATTTCAATTTATTGGGGTGTAAGAGGTTTGTAAACCCCGAAATCCTAAAATCTCGAAATTTTGGGCCTTCAATCTCTTCACATTTCACGATTCGTTATTTCTTGTTTCAATTTGTTGGGGCGTAAGAGGTTCGTAAACCCTGAAATCCTGAATCCTGAAATCCCAAAATCCCAAAATGTTGGGCCCTCAGTCTCTTCGCATTTCATGATTCGGTAAACAATGTGGTCTTTTTTCTTTTGTATTTGGTGTTTGTAATCGTTGAAACTCGATTGACCTTTTCTTTTCACACCACTTTGTTCTCTAAGGTTTAAACCATTAAACAAAAGTCTAAGTTATTTTTTTTGGTAAAGGTCTTGATTAAGCGTCTTTGAACCCTTAGGCTTACAGAGCATTATAGTTGCCAAATTTAAAATGGGTCATTCAAATTCAATTTCCTCAGACTCTTATCGGGTTTGGAAAAAGGGGAAAAATTTCCCAAAGGTAACTGGGGATTTTGTCCCGGTGGTTACAGTATAACTTTTGCAGAAATTTCTTCTATGGGTTTGTCCTGTTCGTTAGAGTAAAAAGAAATATTTGATAACCGATTACTGCTCGGGTCTCGTTATGCCCTAAATTTTAAATACCAGGTTTATTGCCTTGAAGACAAGCCCTATTTTCAAACACTAGATGTTGGATCGACTTATGCTAGATCTATAATACTAAATCATTTTATCTCATTTCAACATTCCTTATAATTATTACCAATGTGGTTTAAATATGCAATAGCAATTATTTAGATTGGATATAATGGTCTGAGTAAAGTTTCAATTCTATGTTTTTCCTTCCAAAATAATATATGTATATATATCTATACTTTCTTCATTGTTTATGCCAAAGGGATGGAAGGAATTTTAAATCATGTGTTGCATACACAGAACTGTAAGGGAAACTGGTATAATAGTCAGTCATCCTACCTCAGCTACAGATCTGTCTCTACACAGTCTGTTTAATGGAAAAGAAAATGTAGCATAGTTTGCAAAACTCAGAATGTTGTTCCCGGCATTATTCATATAGTTAGATTTATGAAATTACAGCATAACTTTCACTCCCAATATGCCAATCTCAGCATTGATTTCACTTATAAAACAAATAAAAAAGAAAATAGCAGTGAAACCAATTTAGAGGAGATTTCTTTCAGAATTTAACCATGCATAAATCCTTTCAACTATCATAACAAATAAAAGGTCAATTCTATCGTTCGTTCATATCTAATAAATACATGACATCAAATATCAAATCATTCGAACAGAAAATGGAAATCATTTCAGTTCCAATTTAACAAATACATTGCATCAGATATAAAATCATTCAAACAAAAAAGGATTAGAGCAACATATCTAAACTAGATCGCGAGAAGACAAAGGGAATAGCCACGTTCCTCCCAACTGTAAAACAGGGCAGCCAATCACTTGCCCAGTTCACCCCCTACCTGACCATGAGTCCATGAGGGCTAACTAGGAAACTCCTCCTCAACAATGTCCTTCAATTCCAAAAATTATCCTCTTGCCTCACACTTACTCAGTAGTGCTCATAACAACAAGGAAAATCTATTTTAGTAGACTCCTCTTGCCTCACACTCAATCCTTAGTTTTCATAACAGCAAGAGAGCTCAAAAATATTTTTCCCCAGAATACTTGGCAGCATCCTACCTCCTCACATATGCTATTTATCAATTTTGCCCAATTCTTTTTCCCTCCCTTGGGGGATTTTCATAGCTTTCTAAATCCCTGATTTTCAGGGGCTACCAATGGCCAAATATCTGATTTTACACTTGTAATAATCATCCCATAGGTAGTTTCAACATTTTCCCCACTCATGGAGTCATGGTTAGCTGATTTTAACATGGCTGTTCCATTTATCCTCCTGCAATTAATATAAATATTATGTTTTTATACAAGTGTCATAGTCAAATAGTTAGTTGAGTTCAATCAGAACTCTTCCCAACAGTCATAATAATTAATTACAATTATCAAATTCAAAATTCGGAATTGCCATAAATGACAAAAATTTTCCAAATTCGAATTTACTAAAAACGGAAATAAATTTCCAGCAAATTTAAATTCCAAAAATATTTTATTTTTGGGGATATTACATCCTTTCTCCCTTTAGTAAAACATTGTCCTTAGTGTTTGTTCCTTTCCTGGAACATGATTGGATGAGATCTCCGCAAATCTCCCTCCAACTCCCAAGTGGCCTCTTGAGGACTAAAGTGCTTCCATTGCACCTTTACCTAAGCGACGACTCTGTTCTGAAGTGCTATTTCTCTTCGGTATAGAATGTGAAGGGGTTCCACCTGCACCAAGTTCCAATCAATCCTATGAGTAGGGTCATGAATATATTTTTTCAACAAAGAAACATGAAATACATTATGAATTCTTAGATTAGCTGGAAGTGAAAGTTGATATGTTAGGGGTCCAATTCGAGCTAGTATCTTGAAGGGCCCACAAAACCTGGGTGCCATATTGGCACAGTTCCCTAACTTCAAGGAGCTTTTTCAGGCTTTGAACTTCAAATAAACATGGTCTCCTACTTGAAATTCCAAGTGTCTTATTTTCTGATCTGCATAGCTCTTCTATCTGTCCTGTGCTTCTTTCAAGTTCTGGTGTACCCTTCTTACCATTTTCACCATTTCTTGGAGCATCTTTGGTCCAACGATGAGTCTGTCAGCTAGTTTATCCCAGCTAATTGGAGTTGTACACTTTCTGCCATACATTATCTCAAAAGGGCTCAACTTAGTCGAAGTTTGGTACCCATTGTTATATGCAAATTCTGCCAGGTGTAGGTAGTCTTCCCACTTGTTTGGTTTTGTTCTTACATACATGCAAAGCATATCCTCTATGATTTGGTTATTCCTTTTGGTCTATCTGTTCGTTTAAGGATGATAACTTGTACTGAAATTTAAATTAGTATTTATCCCTGCAAACAATTCCTTCCAAAAAGCGGATGTGACTTTTACGTCTCTATCTGAAATCACCATTTTAGGAATACCATGCAGTCTAAAAATTTATTTCATGAATATTTCAGCAATGTTTATAGCTTTAAAAGTAGACTTTACAGGAATAAAGTGTGCATGCTTACTGATTTTATCAATTACAACCATTATAGAATCGTTCTGTTTCTGAGTTTTAGGAAAACCTGTTATAAAGTCCAGCGATGTGGTCTCCCATTTCCATTTCGGTACTAGTAATGGCTGTAATAGCCTAGATGGATTCTTGTGTCTGGCCTTAACCTGCTGACAATCTTGGCACCTAGCCAAGTACTCTGTTGTTTCACCCTTCATATTAGGCCAGTAAAATAGTTTTCTGAGTGTTGTTATTGTTTTCTGGTAACCTGGATGGCTAGAATACGGTTTCTTATGCACGTCGTCTAAAACAGTTAATTTTAGCTCTGTTGAATATGGTATGTAAAGTCTATTTTTAAATCTTAATAGTCCCTTCTTGTCGATACTTATATCTGGTTTATATGAGTTTGCGATACTATTTTGAAATTCTACCATCACCTTAGTGTAATTTTCATCCTTAATACTTGTCGTTCTTATTCTTTGTTCCAGATCGCTTTCTGGGCTACTGATATTTATCTCAAATAACCCATTGACTCTTATGCTTAAAGCATCTGCTACTTTATTTTCCTTACCCTTGATATGTCTGACCTCGAAGTCAAATTCTCTCAGGAAGGATAACCATCTATCTTGTCATGCATTGAGCTCTAGTTGACTAAACAGATATTTCACACCACTATTATCTGTCAATAGTAGAAATTTCCTTCCCATTATGTAGTGTCGCCACATCTTTAATGCGTGTATTACCACTGCCAATTCTAAGTCGTGAGTGACATAATTTTGCTCATGTTCTTTTAATTTTCGGGACTCGTAACCAATCACGTGTCCTTCCTGAGTTAGGACACCACCTAGTCCCTCTTTACTTGCATCAACACATACTGTGAAGTCTTTGTCTGGGTCTGCTACCTTCAAAATGGGCACCAATGTCAATAATTCTTTCAGCTTGTTAAAACTGTCTTGACACTTTTGCGACCAGTTAAAATTGGCCCCTTTCTTTTGTAATGATGTGATAGGGTAGGCTATCTTGGAAAACCCTTCTATAAATCTGCAATAATATCCAGTGATTCCCATGAATGACCGAATATCTGCCACATCCTTAGGTACTGGCCATTCTATAGTGGCTTTTATCTTTTTCGGGTCTATGACAATACGAGTCTACGACAATACCTTCTGAGGAAATGACATGTCCTAAATATTGTATTTCTTTTTGATAAAAGTCTCACTTGTCAAATTTGGCGTACAATTTGTGTTTCCTCAACGTTTGCAGAACTATCCTTAAGTGTTCATCATGTTCTTTTTTCATTTTTGAATAGACCAGAATATTGTCGATAAATACTTCTACGAACTTGTCTAAGTACTGACTGGAAATGTTGTTCATCAAGCACATAAATGTGGCTGGTGCATTAGTGAGTCTGAAAGGTATGACTACAAACTCGTAGTGTCCATATCTTGTTCAAAAAGTTGTTTTGTTTATGTCCTCGTCCTTTATCCTAACTTGATGATAGCTAGATCATAAATCCAATTTTGAAAATATCTTGGCCCCACCAACTTGATCGAACAGATCATTTATCCTTGGTAAGAGGTATTTGTTCTTAATAGTCATTTTGTTCAGTTGTCTATAATAGATACATAGTCTTAGAGTACCGTCTTTCTTTTTCACAAAGAGGACTGGTGCTCCCCATGGTGAGACACTTGGTCTGATATACTCTTTGTCTAACAATTCCTGTAATTGTATTTTTAGTTCTGTCAGTTTTGGTAGACTCATTCGGTAGGGTTCTTTTGAGATAGGGGATGATCCAGGTAGTAAGTCTATGGAGAAATCTATTGCCCTTCTAGGAGGTAGTTTTGGTATCTCATCCACAAACATGTCTTTGAATTCATGTAGGACAACAAAGTCTTCTAACTTGGGCGTATCTTATTTTTCTAATAGATTCATCACTTGGATGGCGTAAACTTAACATCCCTTTCTAATACATTTCTTGAGTTGCATCGCTGAAACTTGTCTGACTAACACATGTGTTGGTATGCCTTGGGCTTTTCTAATGGTGCCAAAATTATCTTTATAGATAAGTATCTTTGCATAACAGTCTAGTACTACTTTGTATTGTTCCAACCAATCCATCCTGATAATCATATCATAAGATCCTTGTGGTAGGATGTTTAGATTAGTCTTATCTTTTGACCATCTAAGATGAACTCGTGATAAAAAATAAAGTCAACTACTTGTCTTTTAGTACTTGTTGCTAGTTGTACAAGCCATGATTTTATGTGCTTCATTCTCTTAATTTTATTAGACTCTACTAAACTAGGAGTAATATAACTTAATGTAGCACCAGGGTCAATTAAAATAGATATTCGAGTGTCATTGATTTTACCTTCGATTTCTACCACCGAGGACTGATGGTCAGCTTGTTGACCATCTATGGCTACATTTATCCGATGTAGACTTTTGCCCATGTCTCCCACTATCGAGGCTTCCTGCAAATTGTGAACAATTGTTCTGTTTGTTATAATTAAACATGGATAGTTCCTCCTTAGATGCAGCTCTCCACACTCCCAACACTTTAATGTCTTCCGGGAGTTGTCCCCAAACTTCTTTGTTCCCAGGTTTACCGGTTTACCACTACCTTGCGTATTCAGATGATTGGAGTGAAAATCATTCCTTGGGAAACTTTTTTCTGCATCTCGATAAGGAGTTGGCTGGTATCCCTTCTTCCACTGGTTCATTCGATCTTGCTTCTTATCCTTCCAGGTGTTGGGAAACTCTACGCACTGTTTATACTAGTCATAGCACATTTGTGCTTTCCTGAATACCTCACTCAAGTATTTGGGGCTATCAAACTCAATTCTATCCCGGTAGGCCTGTGGTAAACAAATTAAGAATCACTGGATTTTTACCTTATCCTTCCGGATGTACAGTACGAACCTTAGTAGTTCTGGAAATTTATTTATAAGGTCCTCCATCGTCATCTGTTCGAGTCATAACTCGTAAAACTCTTTCATCTTCCTTTCATAATAGCTTTTAGAAAGGTATTGTTTCTTGAAATACTTCTTAAAGTCATACCATTCCAACCATTTCTCCTTTAGGCCCTTGGCCAATTTCAGGTCCTGCCACCAAATGCTAGCCTTCCCCTTCAGATTGTAGATGACAATTTTGACCTTCATGTTGCTGGAATAGTTGTAGATCTGGAAGTATTTTTTGATGTCCAACAACTACGCCTCAGCTTCTTCTCCTGTCCTGGATTCTCTGTCAAAGGTAGCTGGTTTAATCTTTTTAAATTCTCCTTCAAGGTGGTCTGTTTGTTTTCTTTTTTTGTCTCGTATAGTTTTGTCTTCAGTTGAAGGTGTCCCTTCAGAAAAGCTGTCTCCTTTTTCTGTTTCCACACTAGAATTCTTGGAGGCACTTTTGTTGACCTCCTCATCATGGTTATCATCTTTTGGGATTTTCTTGGTTACTATACTATGCAACAGGACTTCATTTATCTCTTGCCGTTCCTGCTGTGCTTTCTTCAATTTTTCATTGTCGGCCTTGAAAACCTGCAGTTAAACAATAAGATTCCTCATTGTTTCCAACACCACCATGGGTGAGATTCCATCACTGTTCTGTCTTGGATCTCCAGGAGGTCATTGCTGTGGATTCCCTACCATCTTGATTTCTGCACCTTCTTGGGCTGCCATAATCAACACAAAACATAAAGGTTTTATGTTTGTAACCACAAGATTTATTAGTTTTTTCATAAATCGAAATATATACTAAGAAATTAATGTGGCCTTGTTCAGGCCCAGTGCTGTAACTTTTTCTCTGATACCATATGTAATGTACCTCAAATTCACCATAAAAAAAATAAAATTCTATGACATAATTCATTTTCGTTTAAGCTTAGAATTTAAGAGAAGGTAGGATTCATTTATGTCCATAATGTCATTATTACACCAGTCTAGTTTACTTTGAACAAGAAAGCTTAAGTGGGTAAATTTTTTCCATAATTCTATCACTTCCCTGGACTTTCAAACTACTCCAACAAACTTATATGTATAAAGGCAATGTCTAAACTCAGGTCGACAGAACCTTTGATGTTCAGAGAGATAAAGCTCAGAAGAGATAGCACCTTTGAAGTATTCAAAGGGAGGCAAAGATCGAAATCATCTCACAGTGGTCCAGTTCAGGTGGAAGAACGCTAAGTCATTTTGGCCAGAGATCCTTGAGCAGAGTGAATGAAAGGTGAAATTTCTTCGTGGGGAAGTACTGAAATACCGTGGACCATTGGATCTCATAGATCTATGGGGAGGTTAAGACTGATCGTCTTTTAGCATTCAGAAGGTCAGGAGGAGTAGCAACCATTGGATGAGAAGCAATAGGAGCCGTTGATCTGTTGCTTCAAATTTCTCCATTTCGGAGGCTAAAGGAAGAGCCAAAACCCGTTAAGCCCTTTTTGGAATTTCGGGACCTGGGAGTTCGAAGGACACAAAAACGTTGCTGCTAGAGTCATGAAATCTCGAATTGGGAAACCTCAAAACCGCAAAGTGTTGGGCCCATAGTCCTTTCACATTTCACAATTCAGCACTTCTTGTTTCATTTTTTTTGTGCATCAGGTGTTCGTAAACCCCGAAATCCCAAACTCTGAAACCCCAAAATGCTGGGCTCACAGTTCTTTTCTCATTTTGCAATTCGACATTTCTTGTTTCAAATTGTTGGGGTGTAAGATGTTCGTAAACCCTGAAATCCTGAACCCTAAAATCCTGAAATGATGGGCCTTTAGTCTCTTTGCATTTTGTAATTCGACATTTCTTGTTTCAATTTGTTGGGGCGTAAGAGGTTTGTAAACCCTAAAATCCCAAATGCCAAAATCCCAAAATCCTGAAATGTCGGGCCTTCAGTCTCTTCGCATTTCATGATTCGGTATTTCTTCTTTCAATTTTTTGGGGCATAAGAGGTTCGTAAACCCTGAAATCTCAAAATGTTGGGCCCTCAGTCTCTTCGCATTTCACAATTTGGAAAACAGGGTGGTCTTTTGTCTTTTGTGTTCGGAATTTGTAATCATCGAAACTCGATTGACCTCTACTTTTCACACCACTTTGTTCTCTAAGGTTTAAACCATTAAACAAAAGTCTAAGTTATTTTTTTTCGGTAAAGGTCCTTATTAAGCGTCTCCAAACCCTTAGTCTTATGTGTTGGGTATGTGTTATATTCTTTTCACGAGTAGTAGTGTCTGAGCGTTTGTGTCGGGCATGCAGAGGGGTTAGAGCAGGGGTGCAGGGGGATGGATCCTCCCACGTGGGGGTTCGGGGGAAGCGCCCCCAATTTTTTTTTTCGCATCGGGACGACATATTTCCGATACGACATATTACCGGGACGACATACTTCCAAGACCACATTTTATTTAGGTGGTTTTTCGGCACGTGGTTTTTTGCCGATGGTTTTCTATTTCTGGTTAAGGAATTAGGGTTTTGGATCCAGGTCATTGGGTTAGGGTTTTGGATGCCGCTAGCTCCTATATGTATATTGTATTGTAAACAATGTAACACAATGTATGAATATAATATATGCTATTTTTCCCTGTTTGGGTTTCCAGGTGAAAAATCTTTGTGTAATGTTTGTATTTGCCATTGTATATTTTTTGTTCTTTTCTGAATATCAGTTTGCAGTAGATATTGTACAAGGTTAGAATTTACATTTGGTATTAGAGATTTATTGGCTTCAGGGGGACGCCTTTATGGTCAAGGGTTTGGCTCGGGACTGTAATAAGCCTTGTTACAGTGGGAGATCTGTGGTATTGTTTTTCAGGTGAAAAGAAATGGCAAGCAATTCGAAGATGGAGATCGAGAAGTTTAATGGGAAAAACTTTAAGCTGTAGAATATCAATATGGAAGATATTTTGGTGGACAAAGATTAGTGGATCGTTGTAGATCTAATTACTACACCTACAGGAACTTCTGCAGATGACTGGAAAAAGATGGATCAGAAGGTAAAGAGCACAATCCGACTGTGTCTCTTCAATTCAGTATTACTGAATGTGTCAGAGGAAGCTACAACCAAGGATTTATGGGAAAAGTTGGGGAAGTTGTATCAGTCTAAGTCCCTGGTAAATAAAATATTCCTGAGAAAGAAGCTGTATAACTTGAGGATGAGAGATGGAGAC
>ML778662.1:1183121-1237487 GCA_009831015.1 Picea engelmannii | reverse complement strand
AAGGGCACTACAAGAAGCAGTGTAGATCCAAAGTTGAGAAAAAGAAGGGATCTGAAGAATCTTCTTCTACAGAAGAAAAGACCTCCAAGGAAGAAGGAGGGGATGTGTACTTGGCCTCTTCAAGCACACATGAAGATCATGAGAAATGGTTGATTGAATCTGGTACATCATTTCATATGACTCCCTACAGGGAGTGGTTCTGCGAATATGAAAAGTATGATGGAGGTAATGTTTTCTTAGGTAATGATTCGACAACCAGAATCATAGGAAGAGGAAGGGTCAAGTTGAGACTCATAGATGGAAGGATTAGAACACTGACCGGTGTTCTACACATCCCAGGTATGGCTAGAAATTTGATTTCTGTAAGCAAAATGGAAGATGCAGGGGTAAAAACAATTTTTGAAAAAGGAACTTGCAGGATGGTTCGAGGAGCAATGGTGTTGATGAAGGGAGTTCAATTTGGAACTCTTTATAAGCTGTTAGGAAGAACTATTAGTTATGGGTGTAATATCTCCATTGTTCTTGATATTGAAGTTGAAGAAGAAAGAACTCTTATAGTCTCTGGAGAAAAGGTTATGTTGTGGCATCAAAGACAGGGGCATATTGGAGAGAATGGTCTTTGACTACTACACGGTAAAGGTATGGTTGAAGGTATGTCTAACTGCTCTCTGGATTTTGATTTCTATGAACATTGTCTATATGGGAAGCAGAATCGGGTAAGAATCTCCTCCGGTGCAACGAGGGCAGAAAGAATTTTACAGCCAGTTCACAGTGATGTTTTTGGACCTGTTTCGGTCCCATCATTGGGAAAATCTATGTACTATGTCTCATTTATAGATGACTTCTCGAGGAAAACTTGGATATATTTCCTCAGGAAGAAATCTGAAGTCTTTGACATATTTAAATAGTTTAAGGCTATTGTTGAGAATCAAACAGAAAAATGAATTAAGATGCCGAGGACAGATAATGGCAGAGAGTTCTGCGGGAATGAATTTGAAGAATTCTGTAAGAAGTGAGGGATAGCAAGGCAGAAGACTAATCCATATACACCTTAGTAGAATGGAGTTGCAGAAAGGATGAACAGGACATTGTTGGAAAAATCAAGGTTCATGGTCAATGGTGCCGGGATAGGGCAAGAATTCTGGGCAGAGGCACTGGGTACTGCATGTTATCTGGTCAACAAATCACCCTCATCAGCATTGGGTGACAAGACTCCAAAAGAGGTATGGACTAGTAAGGAAACTTCTCTCACACATCTTAAGGTATTTGGCTGCGATGCATATGTTCATGTTCCAAAGGAAAATATGAGTAAGTTGGATAAGAAGGCTAGAAAATGAATCTTTATTGGATATAAAGATGGTCTCAAAGGTTATAAGCTTTGGAACCCATAAACTAAGAAGGTAGTCTATAGCCGATATGTGGTATTTAGAGAAATGAAGGATGTTGTTAAACATGAAGTCCTACCAAGTAAGGAAGAACCAGAGAAGATAGAGTTTGATTTAAAGGATGATGAAGTAGACTCTATAGAATAACATTAATTAGAAGAAGAAGATCCTCATACTCCATTATTGAGGAGATTGGATCGAGAAAGAAGGCTACCAGAAAGGTATAGTCCATCTGATTTTCGTTCAAATTTTGCTTTGTGTATTACTAATGATGATCCTAGAACTGTTAGGGAGGCAGTGGATTTAGAGGATGGAAATATCTATAAAAGGGCCATGGAAGAAGAAATAGAATATTTGGATAAGAATGAGGCTTGGGATCTAGTGGAGTTGCCAACTGGAAGAAAGCCCATTGGCAGAAAATGAGTATTTAAAAAGAAGCTGAATGCAGAAGGAAAAGTTGAGAAATACAAAGCTCGATTAGTAGCAAAGGGTTATTCCCAGGTTGAGGGAATTGATTTTGGTGAGATTTTTTCTCCTGTTGCCAAGTTAACCTCTGTAAGATTTCTGTTATCTATTGCTGCTGCATTTGATTTTGAAATAGAATAGATGGATGCGAAGACGACATTCCTGCATGGGGATCTGGAAGAAGAAATTTTTATGAAGCAACCAGAAGGTTATGCTGTGAAAGGAAAGAAGGAGCTGGTATGCAAGCTAAAAAAGTCCCTGTATGGTTTAAAACAATCACCAAGGATGTGGTATCAAAAATTTGATACTTATATGCTAGGACTTGGCTTCACAAGAAGCAAAGAGGATCACTGTGTTTATTCTAAATTAATTGGTGATCATTTGATTTATTTGGTCTTGTACGTGGATGATATGTTGCTGATAGGAAACAACAAGGAGATTATCTAGGATGTGAAAACTTAGTTGTCCTCTAAATTCGACATGAAGGATCTTGGTGCTTCAAATTTCATTTTGGGCATGGAAATTAAAAGAAATCGAAAAAAGAGAAAAATCTAGTTAAATAAGAGAAAATATGTTGAGACAATATTGCAGAGGTTTAATATGCAGGAATGTAAACCGGTCAAGGTTCCTATTCTTGTTGGTGTAAAGTTATCTGCGGATCAGTGTCCCAAGACACATGAAGAAGAGGAGGAAATGTCTCATGTTCCATATGCGAGTGCAGTTGGTAGTTTGATGTATGCAATGGTCTGTACTAGACCAGACATTGCACATGCAGTGGGAATTTTGAGCAGGTATATGTCAAAACCAGGGAAGGAGCATTGGACAATAGTAAAAAGGATTTTTAGGTATTTGCATGGCACTGCTAGCTATGGATTGTGCTACGAAGGAAGACTGGGATTAGACAGAGTGGTCAATATACATGGCTTTGTGGATGCTGATTGGGCTGGAGATTTGGATCGTAGGAGATCTACAAGTGGGTATGTGTTTAACCTGTTTGGAGGAGCAATAAGTTGGATGAGCAAAAGACAGGCTGTAGTGGCACTTCCAACTATAGAATCTGAATACATGGCAGCCACTCATGCAAGTAAGGAAGCAATATGGTTACAAAGATTGTGTTCAAGTATTGGGTTTGTACAAGAATCTATAAGGATAGAGTGTGACAGTCAGAGTGCAATTTTCTTAATGAAAAACCCTGCTTATCATTCAAAGACAAAGCACATTGATGTTCAATATCACTTTGTGAGAGACATGATTGAAGAAAAGAAAGTATCACTAATGAAGGTGGACACTTTGAAGAATGTTGCATATTCATTAACAAAATCTGTGAGCACTGAGAAGTTCTCTTGGTGTAGAGGATCCATGGGCATTGTTGACTATGTAGCCCTGTAACCCCCTGTGTGCAAAGAAAACAACAAGTGGAAGAATGTTGGGTATGTGTTATATTCTGTGCACGAGTAGTAGTGTCTGAGCGTCTATGCCAGGCGTGCAGGGGGGCGGAGGCCCCCGCGCGGGGGTTCAGAGGCAGCGCCCCCGAATTTTTTTTTCACACCAGGACGACATATTTCTGGAATGACATACTTCCAGGACCACATTTTATTTAGGTGGTTTTTCGGCATATGATTTTTTGCCGATAGTTTTCTATTTCTCGTTAAGGAATTAGGGTTTTGGACTAATCCAGGTCATTGGGTTAGGGTTTTGGATGCCACTGGCTCCTATATGTATATTGTATTGTAAACAATGTAACACAATGTATGAATATAATATATGTTGGTTTTCCCAGTTTGGGTTTCCAGGTGAAAAATCTCTGTGTAATGTTTGTATTTTCCATTGTATCTTTTCTATTCTTTTCTGAATATCAATTTGCAGTAGATATTGTAAAAGGTTAGAATTTACATTACGGAGCATTACAGTTGCCAAATTTAAAAGGGGTCATTCAAATTCGATTCCCTCAGACTCTTATCGGGTTTGGAAAAAGGGGAAAAATTTCCCAAAGGTAACTGGGGATTTGGTCCCGGTGGTTACAGTATAACTTTTGTAGAAATTTCTTCTACATGATTGTCCTGTTCGTTAGAGTAAAATAAATATTTGATAACCGATTATTGCTCGGATCTCGTTATGCCCTAAATTTTAAATACCAGGGTTATTGCCTTGAAGACAGGCCTTGTTTTCAAACGCTAGATGTTGGATCGACTTATGCTAGTTCTATAATACTAAGTCATTTTATCTCATTTCGACATTCCTTATAATTATTACCAATGTGGTTTAAATCTACAATAACGATTATTTATAATGGATATAATGGTTCGAGTAAAGTTTCGATTCTATGTTTTTCCTTCCAGAATAATATATGTATATATATTTGTACTTTCTTCATTGTTAGGCCAAAGGGCTGGTAGGAGTTTTAAATCATGTGTTGCATACACATAACTATAAGGGAAACTGGTATAATAGTCGGTCTTCCTACCTCAGCTATAGATCTATCTCTACACAGTTTGTTTAATGGAAAATAAAATGTAGCATAGTTTGCAAAAATAAGAATGTTGTTCCCGACATTATTCATACAGTTAGATTAATGAAATTAAAGCATAACTTCCGCTCCCAATATGCCAATCTCAACATTGATTTCACTCAGAAAACAAATAAAAAAGAAAATAGCAGTGAAACTAATTTAGAGGAGATTTCATCCAGAATTTAACCATGCATAAATCCTTTCAACTATCATAACGAATAAAGGGCCAATTCTATCGTTTGTTCAGATTTAATAAATACATGACATCAGATATTAAATCATTTGAACAGAAAATGAAAATCATTTCAGTTCTGATTTAACAAATACATTGCATTAGATATAAAATCATTCAAATAGAAAAGGACTAGAGCAACATATCTGAACCAGATCGCGAGAAGACAAAGGGAACAACCATTTTCCTCCCAACCGTAGAACAGGGCAGCCAATCACTTGCCCAGTTCACTCCCTAGTCTGACCATGAGTCCATGAAGGCTAACTAGGAAACTCCTCCTCAACAATGTCCTTCAATTCCAACAGTTATCCTCTTGCCTCACACTTACTCAGCAGTGCTCATAACAGCAAGGGAAATCCATTTCAGCAGACTCCTCTTTCCTCACACTCGATCTGTAGTGTTCATAACAGCAAGAGAGCTCAAAAATCTTTTTCCCCAACATACTTGACAGCGTCCTGCCTCCTCACATATGTTATTTATCAATTTTTCCCAGGTCTTTTTCGCTCCCTTGGGGGATTTTCATAGCTTTCTAAATCCCTGATTTTTAGGGGCTGCCAATGGCCAAATCTTTGATTTTCCACTTGTAATAATCATCCCAGAGGTAGTTCCAACATGTTCCCCACTCATGGAGTCACGGTCAGCTGATTTTAACATGGATGTTCCATTTTTCCTCCTGCAATTAATATAAATATTTTGTTTTTATACAAGTGTCATAGTCAAATAGTTAGTTGAGTCCAATCAAAACTCTTCCCAACAGTCATAATAATTAATTACAATTATCAAAATCGAAATTCAGAATTGCCATAAATGGCAAAAAATTTCCAAATTCAAATTTACTAAAAACTAAAATAAATTTCCAGCAAATTTAAATTCCAAAATTATTTTATTTTTGGGGATATCACATAAACAACTTAAGAATCACCAGATTTTTACCTTATCCTCCTGGATGTACGGTATGAACCTTAGTAGTTCCAAAAATTTATTTATAAGGTCCTCCATCATCATGTGTCCAAGTCGTAACTCGTAAAATTCTTTCGTCTTCCTTTCATAATAGCTTTGAGAAAGGTATTGTTTCTTGAAATACTTCTTAAAGTCAGACCATTCCAACTGTTTCTCATTTAGGCCCTTGGCCAATTCCAGGTCCTGCCACCAAATGCTGGGCTTCCCCTTTAGATTGTAGATGGCCATTCTGACCTTCATGTTGCTGGAATAGTTGTAGATCTAGAAGTATTTTTTTGATGTCCAACAACCATTCCTCAAATTCTTCTCTTGTCCTGGATTCTCCACCAAAGGTAGCTATTTTAATCTTTTTAAATTCTCCTTCAAGGTAGTCTACTTGTTTTCTTTTTTTGTCTGGTATAATTTTGTCCTCAGCTGAAGGTGTCCCTTCAAATGAACTGTCTCATTTTTCTGTTTCCGGTCCTGAATTCTTGGAGGCCCTTTTGCTGACTTCTTCATCATGGTTATCATCTTTTGGGATTTTTTTGGTTACTATACTACGCAGCAGGACTTCATTTATCTCTTGTTGTTCCTGTTGTACTTTCTTGAATTTTTCATTGTTGGCCTTGAAAACTTGTAGTTCAACAATAAGATTCCTCATTTTTTCCAACACCTCTGTGGATGATCTTCCATCACCGTTCTGTCTTGGATCTCTCGAAGTTCCTTGTTGTGTATTTCCTTCCATCTTGATTTTTGCACCCTCCTGAGTTGCCATAATTTACAAAAAACAGAAAGGGCTTTTTGTTTGAAACCATAAGATTTATTAGTTTTACATACGTCAGAATGTATACTAAGTAGCTAATGTGGCCCTGTTCAGGCCCAGTGTTGTATCTTTTTCTCTGATACCTTATGTCATGTACCTCAAATTCACCATAAAAAAAAATAAAAATTATATGACATAATTCAATTTCGTTTAAGATTAGAATTTAAGAGAAGGTAAGATTCATTTCTGTCCATAATGACATTATTACACCAGTCTAGTTTACTTCGAATAGAAAAGCTTATGTGGATAAATTCTTTCCATAATTCTATCACTTCCCTTAATTCTCAAACCACTCCAACAGACTTATATGTATATAGGCAATATCTAAACCTAGGTCGAAGGAACCTTTGAGGTTCGGAGAGATAAAACTCAGGAGGAATAACACTTTGGAAAGTGTTATCGAGATTCGGGAACTCATTCCCTCGAAGAAGCGAAGACCGAGTCTTCAAAGACTTAGAAAATCATCTAAGCCTGAAGCGAGTAAAATTTCAGGAGGAAGAACGTGGTTGAGCATTGGATTGCGGTGGAAAATCCCATGGACCGTTCGATTTGAGGTAGGGGCGCAGGCTTTAACACTACGTAGATCCAGGAGGGGAGATCTCGAAGATCTGAACGGATGGTGGAGAGTCCTCAAGGAGAAATGGCAAAACCCTACAAGTCGTTGGATAAGGTGGAGCTGTGAGGAGGTTAGCGGCGAGGGCTTCTTGACGTCCAAAGATCAGGAGGAAAAGTGATTGTCAATCATAGGCAGATCTGGACCATTAGTCCATTTCACGATTTCGGGTATCGCAAGTTAGAAAGACATAGGTCCTTGTCTCCCAAAACCCCAAATCATGAAATCGTGAAATAGCGAGGTTGGATGTGGACCGTAGATCACAGGGATTATTGTGAACCGTTGATTGAACACCAAGACATTTCGACATTTCGACAACTGGGGATTCGAAGGACAAAGGGATGAGACGCTTGACTTGTGAACTCCTGGTCCACGATATTTCAGCATTTCGGCAACCGGGGATTCAAAGAAGAAAGGGATGGGACGCTTGACTTATGAAGTCTTGGTCCAAGATATTTTGGCATTTCAGAAACCGAGAGTTGGAAGGTCAAGGAGTGTGGGATTGTCAAAGTAATCAGTTCTTCACATTTAATTGTGCTTTTAATTGCACGAAGATGTTAAGACATTCTTATATTCATTCTTATAGATGTCACAAACTCATATATAGGTGCATGTACTTTATAGATGGACATATGGAAAGGACTTGTTAAGTTTCATATATATTACACTATAAAAATTTGTCACAACAGATCATACCATAGTTTCTAAAATCAATTATATGTAATATTTTTTTTTAAAATTAAGATTTAATTTACTATTTGAATAAGAAAACAACATAAAATGCTTAAGAAAATAACATACCAACCATGAAAAAAATTAACATACCAATCATGAACAAAATTAACAGAATTAATTATGTTTTGTTTCTGTCATATTTAATTCAGATTTAATTATGTTAATTCTATCATTTTTCATAAAATGACAACAAATCCAACAAAAATCAGAAACACACATCAATTTAGATATGTATTACTCTTAGTTATAACAACATATCAGACACACATCATAGAACCTAAACAAATATTCTTGTATGAGTCATAACCCTATATTATGTTGAGATCATATAGACATGTAGAGTAGATTATCATAAGTTGAATTTAAAAGATGTTGTTGTATTTGTATTAGTACTGAGTTAGAACCAATCCCATAAATATGAAAATGTATAAGAAGTACATACATGTAACATATGAGCACAACCGGTATAGGTCTTATTCATATCCTATACTAGGAGTAGGACCCTAATCAATACGAATGCAACATCAATGTCATTATGAATGAATATGATGGAATTACTTATAAGCAAAGAATGTAGTGTAATTCAGTTTGTTCACAGGGCTTGTTGTGGTCTCATATCATATTAGCTCATTACTTCATCATGTTCAACCCTATACAGTTAGATGGTATGATTACAACATGTTTGATTCATGGTTCTATACACTTCCTTTATCACTATTGTTTCTATGACTGTAATTTTTAATTTAAAATTTAAATTAGAAATACTATTAGAAGAAAAGTGGAGTTTTTGTCAAAGTTGTACTTATTTTGCTTTTATTGGAGCAACTACTATAGACATATTTTTGTATTTCAATCTTTTTGTTAGGTCTCTTAAATATTGTGATATGTACTAGGTCCTTTATGTTGATGTTTCTTTACAGTTGTTGTCAGAGTCTAATTTTGTTCAGTTTGGTCATTATTCAGGGTAGTGGTGGCCCTGTAGCAGTCATGCTTAGCCCTTGGTCTCATTTTTTATAGCTAGAATAGCTAGTCTGTGTCCTACCCTAAAGTTTATAGTCTCTGCAGGCCTCTGTCTATTTTTTGCAACTCTGTCTATTTTCTTAGCAGTTGTATGGATTTCCTATGGAATTGGGCCTTTGTTACCGGTTGCAGATCTACTTATCCTACTGCTTGAGGTACTACATGGACATGGCCGAATATAGCCCTGTCCATGTACATTGACATGCCTAAATTCAGGCATGTCCCTATACATGGATAGGGCCATATTCATCCCTGTCCATGGAGAAGGACATGTCTGAATTTGGGCTTGTCCCTGTACATGGACAGGGCAATAAGGCCCTGTCAACATTCTAAACTCAAATTTTTAACTAAAAATTTAAATTTTCTAAAAATTAAACATTTAAACATATTTGAAATTCGGCCCTCTTTAAAAATTTAAAATTAGGCCCTGTTTAAAAATTTAAAATTCGGCCCTGTTTAAACATATTTGAGACATATTTAAAAATTTAAAATTTAAACATAAGGGACAGAGCCATATTCGGCCCTGTCCATGTACAGGTACAGGCCTTAATTGAGGCCTGTACTTGTACATGGATAGGGTTAAATAAGGCCCTGTCAACAATAAAAAATTAGCTTCTAAATTATAAAATTTTAATAGAAATTTAAAAGTTAAGTCCGAAATAGAAATTTGAATAAAAATTTAAAATTTAAATTTTAAAATTTGAACATAACTTCTAACTTCTAAGTTCTAATGTTTACATGGATAGGGCTGAGCCAACATTCTAACAAAATATCTAAACTCAAATTTTTAACTAAAAATATAAATTCTCTAAAAATTTAAACATATTTAAAATTAGGCTTTGTTTAAAAATTTAAAATTAGGCTCTATTTAAAAGTTTAAAATTTAAACATTTAAACATAATAGACAATTCAGGTCTGTCACTGCAGGGACGAATAAATCCCTATCCTCTGTTTATATGTCTCTTTAAAAGTTTAAAGAATAATTTTAAAACTTGTGCATAAATTGTCCTTATATGCAAACTATCTTTTTAAAATTTTTTTACAGAGAGTGTGTGAGATTAATGGATGCAAATCACTGACCTTCTTCCGAAGGAGAGGGAGAGATGCAGTATAGAAATTTGAACCAATCGGTGCGCAGGTGAGATCAGGCATCTCATAAACAATTGTAATATGGAAAGGGAGGGTTCCAAGGTTGCATCCATCTATATCTTATCTGCTGGAGCTCCAATCCACCGATCCCCAATTAGTGAAATGATAGAACACAGCTACAACTCACTGACCAACTTCCATGATTTCTAATTTGCAAGTAATCCAACACCGAACGCTGCCACAGAGCATGCAATCGAGGGCCTTGAGAGATGGAGGGCGAGGGCACGCATTCTCTGAGTATGGAACTTGTTTAGCGTGGATCCCAAAAGAAAACCCTCATGCAAATGATATATCCAGTCGATCATTTGGCTTTTGCTGAATCTCACACTGCAAAATTCTCTTGCAGATCTCAAACGAAAAAACTAATAGCTTTAGCTAAATTTTAGGCAAATAGTGCTTTTCACAAGAAATTGCCAGATTTATATGTAAATCTGAAGTAAGTTTTACAACGTGAGCTCTCTGAAACAATAAAAAAGACAGCAGTACATCTTAAGATTGTGAAATTGCCAGATTTAGATGTAAATCTGAAGCAAGTTTTACAAAGTGAGCTCTCTTAAACTAAAAAAAATAAAAACCAGCAGTACCTCTTAAGATCTATAAAAAAAAAAAAAAAAAGTAGATTTATAACAGATATACTATTATCTTGAGATTTAAAAATTTTAACGGTCGATTTACAAATATTTAATTTCATCGCTTGAACTATAAGCAACTAAAATAGTTCTAAGATTCTAATCAACAATAAAATGAAGATTAGATTGAAAAAATCAATAATTTGATTTTGAAATTTTCTTTATTGTATTGACATGTATTTAGCTATCATTGAGCTTGAAGTTTTCTTGTGGAAGCAATCCATTAAATGAAAAAGAACTAGTTTATCCAACTCTATGATAAAACCTAAGAGAAGAACCAATAATCTAAAATTTCTCGATCCACCACATGAAAGAACTAGTTTATCTAGTCGAACTCTATGATAAAACCTAGGAGAAAAATCAATAATCTAAATGTATTCTTGACAAATAAGCTAGTATAAATTAATTTTTAAAATAATTTATTTTAAGAAAATACTTAAACTTATAAAACTTTAAAATGATATGATTAGTCGTTTCAAAATGCTGAAACAAACCCACCGTAACAATTTCCTTCTAAATATTTCAAAAAGTTGAGACAAAATCATTGTTACAATTTCAATAAATATTTTAACTCACTACATTAATAAATTTAAGATCTTAAAATGCTAGACAATGCGAGACAAATAGTAACAATTTTATTGAAGCTTTTAAAGGTAGGAGACAACTTAGTTGTAAATTCAGGGCAACAAATTCAGTAAAGATTTTACACGACTAGTAAATTTGAAGTTTGAAAGAGCCCAGACAAATTCACATAAACATCAAATTTAAGGTTTTAAAGAGTTGAGATAACATGTAATAATAAATATAAGGTTTTAATGGAAAGATTAAGTATAACGAGTTCTTTAAAGATTTTAAATAGTTACTTTTTATAAATTTAAATTTAAAGTTTTAAAGAATCTAGTATTAAATTTAATATTTTTAAAGTTATATGAGGGTAGGGAGGACATTTATATATATATATATATATAGTATTAATGTCTGTCCACACAAATTTATCTTTATAATAAATTTATCTTAGATGAATTTGAATTTACTGTAATAATAAATGTATAGCTTTAAATAACAGGGACAAATGTACAACTTTAAATAGCAGGGACAAATTCACCTAAAGATTGTAAATAACTAAGATACATTTTCCATAATAATACATTTTAAAGTTTTAACCAGCCAAGCCAAATTCAATATAAGGTTTTTAAGTGTTTAGAAAAATTTATTGTAATAATAAATGTAAATCCTTAAAGGGTGGAGAGAAATTTTAATTAACAACTTCAATCAAGATTTAAAAGAGTCTAGATAATCTATGCATCATTTTAAGATTTTAAAGAGTTTAGATAACCTATGCATGATTCCATGGCCATGGATGAAAGCAACACCTTTCACCAACTCATACTGTTATGGATAAATTCAACCAACTGATAAGTTGGATCTCCCTTGGATCTGTCCTTGATCTAAGATAGACAGAGGGGATATATTCCTATGGTTCTCCCTAGATCCAACCAATCAAATTTATATTTATACCAAGATTTGATGGAATGACATACCTTTTGAAAGTGGAAAACCAATGATATATATTAATATGAAATGGAGAATTACATAAGTTTTTACCTTGAGCCTTGATGCATTCCTCCTAGTTCCAAGTTCTCCATGTTCCTCTTTGGCCTCTTGAGCTTCTCTCCCTATTTTGCCAGCATAACCACTCTTAGAACTCTTCCCCACATATCAATAATTAGAATTTTATCATTTCCTTATACATGCAAAATCTATTAGATTAATCAATATGGTTGAATTTGATGTGTGCATAAGTGAGATAGAGAACATCCACAAACAAATGAAGAATGCATAGAAAAAGTTTTCTAATTCTATATAGTATACACTATACAAAAATTAGTACCGGAAAGTAGGTGGAGCTCTAGTTGATATTATAAGTATCCTAAAATAAAGATTATAGATAAAACATACTATCTATTTTGCACCTACTTATCTCACTAGGATTTCCCTTTATTCCTATGCATTAATGTAATACTCATTCCAAAGTGCTTTACATAATGAATGTAGCTATCAAAGCATGACATATTGTGTGGTTTCAATAGGTGATGGAAAATTCTCATGGGGAGTTTACATTAGCACACAAAATTGGTGGGGAGTTTACATTAGCAGTGACAAGATTGGTGTTTGAAGTAAATGGGTCTCTTCCTTCTTCAAAAGTTTCATGAGTGATTCAAAAAGGCTATAAATTGAAGAAGAATACAACATAACTTATCCAAATTAGGTATTCTAGAAGAAAATATGTATTATTTATTTATTCAAATTATAATATATGGTGATTTATTAAAATAAGTTTAATGATCTCGTTTGACTATATTTATGTCTCAAGATGAAAATGTAGTCATATCTTAATAATGTGAAATCACCAAGGCATTTTTATTCAAGGAAAGTCTTGTTCTACAACCAATTTGTTATTTATGATTATACAATTCATCATGACAATGGGTAACTATTTTTCCAAAATATCTAGTGACTTGCACTAGATTTCATCATTCTTTTAGAGATACCATTTAGGTGGGTAATACCAAAATACAAAAAAACTTGAGCCATAGTGGATGACTAATATTCCATTGACCGTTTAGAGACATAATTTTTTATTAATTGTGCATACAAAGTTAATCCCCTAAGTCGATTACTTTTAATAGTAGTTTTAATGTATTATCTTAATGAAAAAATTTGGTCTTTGATATTAAGTAACTATGTAAAATTTCAATTTTCACAAAACCCTTATTCTTGTTAGTTGGTCTCATAATATTTCAATATACTAAAAAATGATTTCCATGGACCACCTTTTCAAAACTATCGATGGCCATCACCAAATTGCACCAAATTGTAGATATATTTAGAGAGGCACCAAAGAAGAGGTCTCAGATGAAGTTCAACTCTTACCACGTGAGAATGTAGTAAATAACTAGTGGGATCTTATTACTCCCGAGAGAAGCTTGCCAAAACTAAAAACTCTTCAATATTTAGATTTAATTCTACACCTAATTGCATCAATAAGGATAACATAAGCTTTGATGAACATAAATCTAGTCTAGTGGCTAGGGTTGGTAATCATGAAGTATGAAGTGGGAGAGAAATTTTAATCTCTGGTAAGTTTGATAGAAGTGGAGCTTAGGATCAACACATATAAAAAATTTGTGAAGAAAAATGATCAAAATCGATAGAGGGATTTGAAAAAGTGTACAACAAACACAACCCTCTTCCAGCGTTGTCTAGATAAATAAAAAATATGTTTCTTTTTCCAAACATAGAAAATGAGTATTTTCCTATTATTATATATGGTTTTATACTTTATCAAATGATTCACCAAGACTTCACAATGTTTTATAATTTAGTGAAAGGCTTGTTAGGACTTTACAAGGTTTTATAAGCTTGTGAAAGGTTCGCCAAGACTTTACAATATTTTATAATTCAATAATAGATTCACCAAAATTTACAAGATTTTGTGATTGAGTGAAAAATTCAACAAAATTATATATATATATATATATATATATATATATATATATATATGATATTGTTGATAAAATAGTCATTGAATTTTGGTATGTATCTCGAGGTTTTTCCCATTTATTATACATATAAATTTAAGTGTGGTTATTAAAAATTTTCGAGGCCTTAGATTAGATATATGACCTCTAAGGGATGTTAGGATCCCATGCTTCCTCCCTCTTAGTCTCTAGCCCTTGGTTGTTTGTAAAGTTCACTTTGACCCTCAAGAAACACTTGGTATTTTTACTAGCTTGATGAGTTCAATTAGGGGTGAAAGCCCTTTATTGGGTCCATAATCACTTAGTATGTTTCAGCATAGGTCCACAATGGTTCAAATATGCTATAGGTTTCTATTTATGAGGTTAAACGAGTAAATACCCCATAACGCTTCTCGATCTCTTGGAAAAGAGAATACCATAAATTCCTAAAGAGAGTATTGTGTCTATGCTCTACAACACATGGAATAGAGGGATGTAACCCATGACATGGTGTTGTTTAACCCACAATATTGAGTCAACATGTGTGGCATGACCATGCCATATGAATTGGATCCTCCAAAAAAAACCAAGCATACACCTATGTCTCGATGTCATTCCCTTGACTATTTAGACCCTTTATTCCTCGTAAAGTCTCTTTTGAATTCTTCAAAAAATCTATATTTGAAATCCTATCTTGCAATCGTACACTCAGATTTACAACACATCTAGATCTAAGCTTTCTTCCACCTCTTCAATTCTCTTAAGCTCCTTGAAATTGTCATGTCTATAACCTCTACATGGAAATCTTGTTATTAGCATAGTTCCAACATTGAAGGCTCATTTATTTATCATGGGGCATCTCCCTAGCATAGTTCCATTCATGTCATGGATGATTCAACCATACAAACTCAAGGAAGGTCCCATCATAGTAAGGGAAATGGAGGTGTCACCTCCCCTAAGGGCCATTGGGTCACTTTTCTGAGCATATCTATAAATCTAGTATCATTTGCATATATACCTATATATTTTCATAATAGAGATAAGGTACATGGAAGTTGAGCTTTAATGTCGTATCATGTGGGACATGGATCATCTTATAGACTGATAACATCTCTCTTTTTCAATCTAAGTAGATTCAACACTAAAAAAATGAATTTTAGGTGAGTTCCTTCCATACTTGTCTTTATAATTTTCAAAAGAGTTTATAGCCCACTAAAACGAACATTTGTTAAATTAACTATAGATTATTAGTTTACCTTCCTTTGATATTTTTCTGGGAAAAACGACATAAAACCTAATTGAAGTACCCTATAACATACAACCACAAGTTAACATAATTAATATCTAAAACCATAATTAACCTGGTGGTACTTTCTCTCTTTCTAGTCCTCTTTTTCCTTACCTTAGGGTTTCTTGTTGTTTTCTTAAAAATAGGCAACTTCACTATATTTTTCCCCTCTCTTTAATAGTGTTTGTGTGTTAGGGTGGTCTTTTATACCTTCATGTTATGTGTGATAGCATGGATTTATTTTTTCTCTACAGTTTTATGAATCCATTTAGGAGCTCCTATCAACCCTTCTCTCTCTTCCTTTGTGGATTGAATTCTCTCTCCTCCCTTCTCTCTTCTCTCTCTTCCAAGCTTGTCTCTTGGACTATGGAGTCTTCTTCTTGTCCTTCATCCAATTCCCTTTTCCCTATTGCTTTTCATCTTGGTGTCAACTGATTCTATCCTCAAAACATGTCCAACCTCTTTGACCTCACTTAAATGAGTGCCCTTAACCATGGATGATTATGAGTAGCAATATAATCATCCATACAAAAATTCCCACCCATATAACTAGATAAACCAAATTAAGCATGAATAGTATTCACCACTTCTTCCCAACATGACACTCATCCCTTCTGTAATGCCCCACTTTTAACATTGGACAACTAGAACCATATTATGGCTTATCCTAGTATTTCATTTTCTTAGTATCTTTGGAATCAATTAGATTGATAGAAACATTTGTTATGACATGTCTAGAGTCATCATTAATTACTACCAACTACCTCACTAGCTTGATTTAATAAAGATGACCCTTTAAATACATTGAATACCCATACACTACTACCTAATGTGACTTATTCAAAGAAAATAGGTTCATATATTAATTAGCTAACTCCTAAGGGCTCCTCGTAGGGATGTTAGGGTAGAAAACTAATAGCAAATCTAGAGGACTTAGGACCTAAAGGCAATCTCTTATCCATGGATGAATTTGGAGCCCATTTTCTTTGCATACGCTATACCACTTATTGTTATTTGGGAACTGAAGTTTAAGTTATTTCTTTCAATTTTTTCTTAGCATCTTCCCATTTCAATTATTGTTTCTCAAATTTCAAAAATTTTATTGGCAATAATTCAGTTTTAATAACAACAATAATGTGAACGAGATTCCTTCATGTTATGGAATATCACCTAGTTAAGGTCCACCTATCTATATTTAATGCCGACCCTTTGTCATTTGTTATTCCTAACCCTAACATTTGAAGATTTTAAGCAATGTTTATATTAAGACGGGTTTGAATCTTTTCATATTACATCATTTCCTTCGGAGGGAGGCGTTGGCGTGTTTACTATATACAAAGCTAAGGCAATTTGGGAATTGGATCTTAATATTGTTGTGCAATCTACTCCATATGGCCGGGCAGAAGAGAAAAACCCTAGATACAAGTTCGGGAAATAAGAATGAACACCGGGAGAAGAGGCCAGAGGAGGACAAATATTGTAGCAGGGACCGTTTGAGAGTGAAAATACCCGATTACTGTTTAAAACAGCTAGATGAAATTAAAAATGATTTGAACTTCAGATTTCACGGACTTGCAGTTGATTGGTTATTACCATTTGATCTGAAGGGTTTGATAGAGCTGACAGAAGAGATGGGACATGAGAATGCTGGACAGACCATTGATTGGTTGTTAACAGTGTGGATGGGAACCGAGCGTATATCGAATTTCACACAAGAACTGGGCTCACAGAACGATGGACAGGCAGTAAATTTGTCACTGCAAAGCGAAGCCGGGTCTGTGCTAGAGCTTACGAGGGAGCTAGGGTTTAACAGAGGTGGAGAGACAGTGGATTGGCTATTAGAAATGGCCACGAATCCGATGTTAGAGCTGATCAATTTGTTGGGCTTTAAAGATGGGGTAAAGACTATAGAATGGTTATTGCACGAAACACAGCCATGCATTGCAGCAATAAAGAATGGATTCAATCCCCATGCAAGTTCGACGTTGCCATCTGCTATGAATATCCCTCCAGAATTGAACACATCCAATTTCCAACCTCCCGGAAACGGAGGCCAGTTCCACAATCTAAATGCACAATCTCACCAGCAATTCCAAAGCACTGGCCATCCATTTCAAGAAAAGCAGCGATGGGATCAATTTCACAGTAGCGGTAGTGGTCATCAAGCGGAGAACCCATTTTTCAATGGGAATGAAGGCATTCCTAATCTAAACAACGGCGTTAAGCGGAGAAGGAAGGAAACCAGGCGTAGCTATCATGTTGGAAACCAATTAGAAAGTCAATATCCTAGTGGGCACCGAGGAAATCAGGTAACGGGCCACATTGAAAGAGCCACAGTTAATCCTGGTCAAGGTTTAAGTCAAAACCCTATTAACGGGGTTGATGTGGGATGTACTCGAGGATTTCAAGGCGGTCCGACATACCTGGCACGGATACCTCTTGAGGTACCTGTGCAGAACAACAGTCTTATCGTGGGAAACACTTGCCAGCAGAATGAATCAAGACAATTTCCTGATCCACAAGCTTTTCTGGATTATCATTTTTCCACTCAGAACCTTTTTGAGAATACACATCACCAGAACCAGAACCAATTTGAAGATAATCATGACCAGAACCAGAACGAATTTGTTAATATTAATGAACAAAAACAGAAGCAATTTGTGAATATTCATGTAGAGAACCAGAACCAATTTGTGAACATTCTTGAGCAGAACAGTTGGACTGATGTGAAACGAAATCAAGGTCGGCATGCAGGACCACCGTTATCAAATGCGGGTAATGTTAATACGAAGTTTGTGAATGACAAAGCTCGGTGGGAAGTATGAGCTATCTCTCTGAAAGCCGATAAGCACTTAGAAATGGTAGCAATAAGAGCAGATTGTGCTTACGTTTAAAGTAAATGGCAGCTGTGCAAACCTGTAATTCGATCATTTTAACATTACATATTTAAGGTTTAACTAATATTTAAAAAATATTTTTTTTTTGATAAATAAATATTTTTAAATAAATTTGAAGTATTTAATATTTTTATATAGACCTATAGGTTTCCTGATAACAACAACACTCTAGAAGAAGATACTCTCTAGTACTTGGGTAGTCACTTAGTATAGCTAAGAGCATGGTGTAGCCTCTTTAGTTAGTGCCGTGAGACATTGGGTTGAGTATCACTGTTGGACTTTGCACATATATTAGAGAGCTATAGCACAAGGAAAAATCTTGTCTGTAGAAACCTTGAATACCCTAATCCTTGGGACGAAAACATAAACAAAATAGACAAGATATATTGCCGTGCAACTTTACTTCCTACATTTTGGTTGTGAAATTACTAGACATTTATTCCTCTTCAAAATTTCGGCCTTTCAATTATTCAGATTGAGGTATAACATCTCAGGAGTTAAAATTAAAAAAAACCAAAACAAAACGAGTCTATCCCATTGGATTCCTCTCTTCGCCCTGATCACAGTCATACCTATAATTTTTCAGCCATTTTTTTTCCCGTGGACTCGACCCTCTTCCGGCCACCTTATTTTTGACTTACCCCATTGGATTCCCCTCATCGCCCTAATCGTCATTATTCCTTTGATCCATAACCCCTTTTTTGTGTGGTCCCACCCAACTATCTGTCGACACACCCCATGTTCTCCCTAAGCCTCCACCATGCCTACTACCCACTCTCGGAACCAAGAAGACTTGGAGACTAAGGTGTCCAAGCTGGAACAAAAACATGTCTCTTTCCACAAAGACATCCAAGCCTCCCTCGAAAAAAAATACAAGGAGATGACACAACACCTCAAGGGTAAGAATGTTGAGCCAACTCCAGAGGACCCTCACTCTTCCCATTATGAACATACTCATTCTTTCTGGTCTCCTTGGTGTTCTCCCCATCTTGGATTAAGGTGCCCAAAGTTGAAAAGCATACATTTGATGGATCCGACCAAACATGGTGGGTTTATCATATGGAATAATACTTTTCGCTCCATGATTTTCAGGATGATGAGACCAAAATCCATGTAGGGGTTCTGTACTTGGATCAAGAATGGAGGCAGTGGTGGAAGTGGCATAATAAATGTTATCCATAACTACCCACTCGGAACATGTTCACCAAAGTAGTTTGTTCCCATTTTGATCAAGAATATCATTTTTTGGGAAGGCTCACTAGGTTGCAATAAACTATCCTAGTGTTAGATTTCATCACAACATTTGAAAAATTGGCTATCTAAACTGAGGGATTATCTGATGAATTTTATCTTGAATGTTTTTTTAGTGGCTTAAAAAAAGCCATTAGGGCTCATGTGAGCATGCACCATCCTACTACCTGGTTGCAAGCATGCCAATTAGCACTGGAAGAAGAGAGCATTCTTCGGGCCCCAACCATGAGGGTTTCATTCAAAACTCGTCCTCTCTCAAGGGATAACCTAGCTCCGACAAAAACCTTGAAGTTCCAAAAGGTATCTCTAGCAGAAATGGTGGAACGACGCAATCAAGGACTTTTCTATTACTGTGATGAAAAGTATTCACTAGGACATAAATGTTGGGAACACAAGTTCTTTCATATTGATGCATCAACTTCCACTTCCCATCGAGACATACCATTATACGAGGCTCCTAACCAAGAGGATGCACAACTTAGTGTCCACCTCGATGATTCAGTTGCAACCCCTATGGAACCAGAGGAACCTGTCACATCTCTTCATGCACTTTCTATGGAGGGTGAAGTTGTTTGAGGATCAACCAACCAACATACACGAAGCAAAAGATATTATGATTGTCTATAGATAATTCACAATAATAATCATGAGAGGCTAATTCACTAGAATAATAATTAAGTATGAAATTTTGAAGAGACGAGAGGATAATGCTAGACAAATTCACTTTAACAAAACAATAAGGTTTTGAGAATCACAAACAAATTCACTATAATGATAAATGTAAGGTTTTAAAGAGTTGAACCAAATTCACTATAAAAAACAATATCAGTTTTTAAATAGTTGAGGAAAATTCATTGTAGGTTTTTGTTGAAGAAATGTCCTTAGACACATAATTTTATTATAAGGAAAAGTAAGTTACAAAGAGAAGTGAGGGCAGAAATCTCGTGTACATCACATGAAAAAGAGCTAGTTTATATATCTCAACTTTATGCTAAAATATACAAGACCAACCAATCACATAATCACATGAGTATGGTAGTTGTCCTTTACATATTAAGCTAAATATCCTCTTGACAAATAAGCTAGCATAAACTTATTTCTAAAATAATTTATTCTAGGAAAATACTTAGACTTATAGAACTTTAGGATTATGTGGCTAACAACCCCCACTTTAATCTGAAATTTCATTTTTACAAATATCAAGTTCATTTTTGAATGTAGTAAACTATATTTTCAATGGTAAAATGAGCACATTCATTCATATTATAACAGTTATTAGCATGGTTCCAACATTGAAGGCTAATTGATTTATCATGGGGAATCTCCCTGACATAGTTCCATTCATGTCATGGATGATTCAACCTTACAAACTCAAGGAAGGTCCCATCATAGTCAAGGAAATGGAGGTGTCACCCCCCCTAAGGACCATTGGATCTCTTTTCTTAGCATTGTTGTAGATCTAGTATTATTTGTGTATATAGCTAGGAATTTGAGTTGCAATGTAGGATCATGTGGGACATGGATCATCTTGTAGACCGGTAACATCTCTATTTTTCAACCCAAGTAGATTCAACACTAAAACAATAAATTTTAGGGTAGTTCCTTCCATATTTGTCTTTATTTTTTTCAAAAGAGTTTATAGCCCACTAAAATGAATATTTGGTAAATTAACCCTAGATTATTAGTTTACCTTCCTATGATAATTTTTTGGTAAAAATGACCTAAAATATAATTGAAGTACCCTATAACAAACAACCATAGGTGAACATAATTGATATCTAAAACCATAATTAACCTAGTGGTACTTTCTCTCTTTCTAGTCCTGTTTTTTCTCACCTTAGGGTTTCTTGTTGTTTTCTTAAAAAATAAGCAACTTTACTGTATTTCCCCCCTCTCTTTAATAGTGTTTGTGTGTTAGGATATTCCATACCTTCATGTTATGTGTGATAGCATGGATTTATTTGTTCTCTATAGTTTTATGAATCCATTGAGGAGCTGCTATCACGCCTTCTCTCTCTTTGTGGATTGAAGGCTCTATCCCCCCTTCTCTCTTATCTCTCTTCCAATATTGTCTCTTGGACTATGGAGTCTTCTTCTTGTCCTTCTTCCAATTCCCTTTTCCCTATTTATTGTCATCTTGGTGTAAGCTGGATCTATCCTCAAAACATGTCCAACCTCTTTGAACTCACTTAAACTAGTGTCCTTAAAATGATTCCTAGTATCTATATAATCACTCATACAAAAATCCCCATCCATATAAATAGATAAACCAAGTTAATCATGTAGAGTATTCACGACTTCATCCCAACATGACACTCATCCCTTATGTAATGACCCCCTTTTAACATTAGGGAACTAGAACCATATTATGGCGTATCCTAGTATTTCATTTTCTTAGTATCTTTGGAAGCAATTAGATTGATAAAGACATTTTTCATGGCATGTCTAGAGTCATCTTTAATTAGTACCAACTACCTCACGAGCTTGATTTAATAAATATGACCGTTCAAATACATTGAATACCCATACACTAACTACCTGATGGGATTAATTCAAAGAAAATGAGCTCATACATTAATTAGGTAACTCCTAAGGGCTCCTGAGTAGGGAGGTTAAAGTAGGAAACTAATAGGAAATCTAGAGGACTTAGGACCTAAATAAAATCTCTTATCCATGGATGAATTTGGAGCCTATTTTCTTTGCGTAAGCTATACCACTTATCGTTATTGGGAACTAAAGTTTAAGTTATTTCTTTCAATATTTTCTTAGCATCCTCCCATTTCAATTATTGTTTCTCAAATTTCAAATATTTTATTGGCAATAATTCAGTTATAACAACAACAATCATGTGCACTAGATTCCTTCATGTTATATCCTTTGAAATTGTTATGTGTGTGAAATGATAACACCTACTTAGGGTACTTGCATTATTTGTCTTTGAAGCTACTTGTGCAAAGGAGGGGATACCACCCTCTAAGAAATGAATGGGAAAGTGCCCAATCATCCTTCCTTAGTAATCTCTCGCTACTTGGTAGGGTTTCATTTCAAAACTCCTTTTGGAAAATTCTTAGTTATTTTCTTGATCTTTCCTCTTATGTAAATTAATGACAAAATAATTTTATAACTTTCCATGGATTCCTACATTGCATCTTTTATGATAAGATCCCAAGTTTGTTAGTCACTTCTAGCAACAAACTTTTCAAATTAGTTGAGGTCACTTTCAATATGAGTATTGCATATCATCCTCAAACAAATGATAAAACCTAGTTAGTTAACTAGTATATGGAGACACATTTGGATCTATATAGGGACAAGTAGGAAAAATAGATAAAGTGGTTGCATATTATAAAGTACTAACTTTCAATATGAGTATTGCATATCATCCTCAAACAAATATAAAACCTAGTTAGTTAACTAGTGTATGGAGAGACACCTTTGGATCTATATAGGGAAAAGTAGGAAAAATAAATAAAGTGGTTTCATCTTAGTGTATGGAGAGACACCTTTGGATATATATAGAAAAAATTAGGGAAAATAGATAAAGTGGTTGCATCTTATAAAGTACGAATGTAATACTACCTACCACTCCACAAGAATGTCCAACTTCAAGAAATTATATTGAAAATGGGCTCATATAATTAATTATTAATTAGGTATTTCGATCAAACCAATTAATGGGGTTGATGTGGGATGTGCTCAAGGATTTCAAGGCGGTCCGAAATACCTGGCATGGATACCTCTTGAGGTACCTGTGCAGAACAACAGTCTTATCGTTGGAAACACTTACCACCAGAATGAATCAAGACAATTTCCTGATCCACAAGCTCTTCTGCATTATCATTTTTCCACTGAGAACCTTTTTGATAATGCTAAAAATCTACTTAATTAGTTGAATACTTTCATATACAATAATTATTGTACTTGTCATGCCCTGTACACTGACTTGTAGTATGATCTGTTATTTATATTCTACCTCTATCCCGGATGAAGATCCTCCATCGTTTATACCAGTCCATTCATTACAGTATTAGAGTTGTTCCTATAACAAATAATTCCTACTATGTTCCTATAGTTTTGTGAAAAACAAAGGTCAATCGGGTTTTGACGATTACAAATGCCAAACACAAAAACAAAAGACCACATTGTTTGCTAAATCGTGAAATGCGAAAAGAGTGTGGGCGCAACACTTCGGGGTTTTTGGGTTTGGGATTTCACAATTACAAATGCCAAACACCAACACACAACAACTCTCGAATTGCAAAAATGTGAATGGAATGTGGGACCAACACTTCGGGGTTTTGGGGTTCAGGATTTCAGGGTTTAAGAACACCTGATGCACAAACAAAATGAAATAAGAAATGTCGAATTACGAAAAGAGATTAGGGTGTGGGCACAACAATTTTAGGTTTCGGTGTTTGGTAAAGAAAAGGAACTCCGCACATATGTAACAAGCAAGTCCTGAATGCCGAAATATCAATTTTGTATTTAATCTCTTTTTAAAATCACACGCTCCAACAAATAAACTCAAAATAAATAAATGACCAGGTTTGTAATTGGTAAAAACAAATAATTACTGTGTTTGCTCAAAAAAATGAATTTATCAAGAAATAAAATGAGTTTACAAACTCAATAACAAAAAATCATAATTGCAGAGAAAACCTCCAAACAGTGAATAACCAATCCAATTCAGGAAATGCTTTCAAGCTATCTCACCCTCTGTGTCCGGATTACAATATGATTCAAGTATTTATAGGAACAAAACTTGCCCCTTTGACCTTAGGAAAAATTAAATCAGGGTGGTGATGGTATTTGGTGGCCTGCAAAGGCTAAGGGGGTCACCGCTTGACAGTGAACCCTCACGTCTTGAGGGGTCAAGATGGCCACCGATCCGCTGTCATAAAGCGGTGAAATGATTACAAATCAACAAGTTTTTCCTATTACAGAAATGGATTATGAAACGACAAATTTCTCCCATGGAAGTACTTCAATACAGAATTAACATATACATATCAACAGTATAAGTGATTATTTAAAACAAAGAAGGAATAGATCAACATATCTGAACTAGTTTTGTGGGAAGACAAAGGGAACAACCACGTTCTTCCCAACCATAGAATAGGCAGCCAAAATTTCTTGCCCGATTCACCCCCTAGCCTGACCATGAATCCATGAGGGAGAATTTGGAAGACTCCTCCTCAACAATGTCTACAATTCCAGCAGTTGTCCTCTTGCCTGACACTTACTCAACAGTTCTCATAACAGCAAGGAAAATCCATATACTCTTTTCTCCGCATACTTGGCAGCGTCCTGCCTCCTCACATATGTTATTTATCAATTTTGCCCAGGTCTTTTTCCCTCCCCTGGGAATTTTCACAGCTTTCTAAATCCCTAATTTTCAGGGGCTTCCAATGGCCAAATCACTAGTTTTCCACTTGAAATAATTAGCCCAGAGGTAGTTCCAACATGTTCCCCACTTATGTAGTCATGGTCAGCTAAATTTAACATGGTTGTTCCATTTGTCCTCCTACAATCAATATAAAGTATTATGTTTTCATACAAGTGTCATAGTCAAATAGTTAGTTGGGTCAAATCAGGTTTCTGCTCAACAGTCATAATAATTAATTACAATTACCAAATATAAAAATCGGAATTGCCATAAAGGAAAAAAAATTCCAAATTCGAATTTACTAAAAACAAAATAAATTTCCAGCATTTTTAGATTTCAAAAATATTTTATTTTCGGGGATGTCACAGGCTTTGTTGGAGTTTGAAATATAGATTGAGAGCAATCATGACAATAATTTCAAATGTAAGTGCATCATAGCCTATTGTAAACATAGTAATGTGAGTTTTAATGGGATATATATTTTGAAGAAGATGCAATTGAGTGAGTCCTAATTGTCACAAAATTGATGGAAATTTACCTTCTTTATATTGAATTAGTTTGAAATTTTAAAACTTTAATACTTTAACTTTATAACCTTTCTTCATTAACTTTATATTTATATACCCATTTTAATAATTATACTATGTTTCATTTGCCTAGAACTATTTTTAAATAGGATAACAAATATGGTCGCACGAAGATGTTAATACATTCTTATATTCATTCTTATAGATGTCACAAACTCATATATAGGTGTGTGTCCTTTATAGATGGACATATGGAAAGGACTTGTTAAGTGTCATATATATTACACTATAAAAATTTGTCACAATAGATCATACCATAGTTTCTAAAATCAATTATATGTAATATTTTGTTTTAAAATTAAGATTTAATTTACTATTTGAATAAGAAAACAACATAAAATGCTTAAGAAAATAACATACCAACCATGAAAAAAATTAACATACCAATCATGAACAAAAGTAATAGAATTAATTATGTTCTATTTCTGTCATATTTAATTATGTTAATTCTCTCATTTTTCATAAAATGACAACAAATCCAACAAAAATAAAAAACACACATCAATTTAGATATGTATTACTCTTAGTTATAACAACATATCAGACACACATCATAGAACATAAACAAATCTTCTTGTATTAGTCATAACCCTATATTATGTTGAGATCATATAGACGCGTAGACTAGATTATCATAAGTTGAATTTAAAGGATATTGTATTTGTATTAGTACTGAGTTAGAACCAATCCCATAAATATGAAAATGTATAAGAAGTACATACATGTAACATATGAGCACAACCAATATAGGTCTTATTCATATCCTATACTAGGCGTAGGACCCTAATCAATACGAATGCAACATCAATGTCATTATGAATGAATATGATGGAATTAATTCTAAGCAAAGAATGTAGTGTAATTCAGTTTGTTCACAGGGCTTGTTGTGGTCTCATATCATATTAGCTCATTACTTCATCATGTTCAACCCTATACAGTTAGATGGTATGATTACAACATGTTTGATTCATGGTTCTGTACACTTCCTTTATCACTATTGTTTCTATGATTGTAATTTTTAACTTAAAATTTAAATTATAAATACTATTAGAAGAAAAGTGGATTTTTTGTCAACGTTGTACTTATTTTGCTCCTATTGCAGCAACTACTATACACATATTTTTGTATTTCAAGCTTTTTGTTAGGTCTCTTAAATATTGTGATATGTACTAGGTCCTTTATGGTGATGTTTCTTTACAGTTGTTGTCAGAGTCTAATTTTGTTCATTTTGGGCATTATTCAGGGTAGTGGTGGCCCTATAGTAGTCATGCTTAGCTCTTGGTATCATTTTTTATAGTTAGAATAGCTAGTCTATGTCCTACCCTAAATTTTATAGTCTTTTCAGGCCTTTGTCTATTTTCTGCAACTCTGTCTATTTTCTTAGTAGTTGTATGGATTTCCTATGGAATTGGGCCTTTGTTACTGGTTGTAGATCTACTTATCCTGTTGCTTGAGGTACTACATGGACATGGACGAATATGGCCCTGTCCATGTACATTGACATGCCTAAATTTGGGCCTGTCCCTATACATGGATAGGGCCATATTCATCCCTGTCCATGGACAAGGACATGTCTGAATTTCGACTTGATAAAGCCTTGTCAACATTCTAAACTCAAATTTTTAACTAAAAATTTAAATTTTCTAAAATTTAAACATCTTTGAAATTCGGCCCTCTTTAAAAATTTAAAATTAAGCCCCGTTTAAAAATTTAAAATTCAGCTCCAATCCACCGATCCCCAATTAGTGAAATGATAGAACACAGCTACAACTCACTGACCAACTTCCATGATTTATAATTTGCAAGTAATCCAACACCGAACGCTGCCACAGAGCATGCAATCGAGGGCCTTGAGAGATGGAGGGCGAGGGCACGCATTCGCTGAGTATGGAACTTGTTTAGCGTGGATCCCAAAAGAAAACCCTCATGCAAATGATATATCCAGTCGATCATTTGGCTTTTGCTGAATCTCACGCTGCAAAATTCTCTTGCAGATCTCAAACGAGAAAACTAATAGCTTCAGCTAAATTTTAGGCAAATAGTGCTTTTCACAAGAAATTGCCAGATTTATATGTAAATCTGAAGTAAGTTTTACAACGTGAGCTCTTTGAAACAATAAAAAAGACAGCAGTACATCTTAAGATTGTGAAATTGCCAGATTTATATGTAAATCTGAAGCAAGTTTTACAAAGTGAGCTCTCTTAAACTAAAACAAATAAAAAACCAGCAGTACCTCTTAAGATCTATAAAAAAAAAAGTAGATTTATAACAGATATACTATTATCTTGAGATTTAAAAATTTTAACGGTCGATTTACAAATATTTAATTGCATCGCTTGAACTATAAACAACTAAAATAGTTCTAAGATTCTAATCAACAATAAAATGAAGATTAGATTTAAAAAATCAATAATTTGATTTTGAAATTTTCTTTATTGTATTGACATGTATTTAGCTATCATTGAGCTTGAAGTTTTCTTGTGGAAGCAATCCATTAAATGAAAAAGAAATAGTTTATCTAATCCAACTCTATGATAAAACCTAGGAGAAGAACCAATAATCNTTTGAAATTTTCTTTATTGTATTGACATGTATTTAGCTATCATTGAGCTTGAAGTTTTCTTGTGGAAGCAATCCATTAAATGAAAAAGAAATAGTTTATCTAATCCAACTCTATGATAAAACCTAGGAGAAGAACCAATAATCAAAAATTTCTAGATCCACCACATAAAAAAACTAGTTTATCTAGTCCAACTCTATGATAAAACCTAGGAGAAAAATCAATAATCTAAATGTATTCTTGACAAATAAGCTAGCATAAATTAATTTCTAAAATAATTAATTTTAAAAAAATACTTAAACTTATAAAACTTTAAGATTATATGATTAGTCGTTTCAAAATGCTGAAACAAACCCACCGTAACAATTTCCTTCTAAATATTTCAAAACGTTGAGACAAAATCATTGTTACAACTTCAATAAATATTTTAACTCACCACATTAATAAATTTAAGATCTTAAAATGCTAGACAATGCGAGACAAATAGTAACAATTTTATTGAAGCTTTTAAAGGTATGAGACAAATTAGTTGTAAATTCAGGGCAATAAGTTCAGTAAAGATTTTACACAACTAGTAAATTTGAAGTTTGAAAGAGCCAAGACAAATTCACATAAACATTAAATTTAAGGTTTTAATGGAAAGATTAAGTGTAACAAGTTCTTTAAAGATTTTAAATAGTTACCTTTTATAAATTTAAATTTAAAGTTTTAAAAAATTTAGTATTAATATTATTAATGTTCACACAAATTTATCTTTATAATAAATTTATCTTAGATGAATTCGAATTCACTGTAATAATAAATATATAGCTTTAAATAACAGTAACAGGAACAAATGTATAAGTTTAAATAACAGGGACAAATTCACCTAAAAATTGTAAATAACTAAGATAATTTTTCCTTAATAATACATTTTAAAGTTTTAACGAGCCAAGACAAATTCAATATAAGGTTTTTAAGTGTTTAGAAAAATTCATTGTAATAATAAATGTAAATCCTTAAAGAGTGGAGAGAAATTTTAATTAACAACTTCAATAAAGATTTAAAAGAGTCTAGATAATCTATGCATGATTCCAAGATTTTAAAGAGTTTAGATAACCTATGCATGATTCCATCGCCATGGATGAAAGCAACACCTTTCACCAACTCATACTATTATGGATAAATTCAACCAACTGATAAGTTGGATCTCCCTTGGATCTGTCCTTGATCTAAGATAGACAGAGGGGATATATTCCTATGGTTCTCCCTAGATCCAACCAATCGAATTTATATTTATACCAAGATTTGATGGAATGACATACCTTTTGAAAGTGGAAAACCAATGATATATATTAATATGAAATGGAGATTTACATAAGTTTTTACCTTGAGCCTTGATGCATTCCTCCTAGTTCCAAGTTCTCCATGTTCCTCTTTGGCCTCTTGAGCTTCTCTCCCTATTTTTCTAGCATAACCACTCTTAGAACTCTTCCCCACATATCAATAATTAGAATTTTATCATTTCGCTATACATGAAAAATCTATTAGATTAATCAATATGGTTGAATTTGATGTGTGCATAAGTGAGATAGAGAACACCCACAAACAAATGAAAAATGCATAGAGAAATTTTTATGATTCTATATAGTATACACTATACAAAAATTGGTACCGGAAAGTAGGTGGAGTTCCAGTTGATATTATAAGTATCCTAAAATAAAGATTATAGATAAAACATACTATCTATTTTCCACCTACTTATCTCACTAGGATTTCCCTTTATTCCTATGCATTAATGTAATACTCATTCCAAAGTGCCTTACATAATGAATATAGCTATCAAAGCATGACATATTGTGTGGTTTCAATAGGTGGTGGAAAATTCTCATGGGGAGTTTACATTAGCACACAAAATTGGTGGGGAGTTTACATTAGCAGTGACAAGATTGGTGTTTGAAGTAAATGGGTCTCTTCCTCCTTCAAAAGTTTCATGAGTGATTCGAAAAGGCTATAAGTTGAAGAAGAATACAACATAACTTACCCCAAATTAGGTATTCTAGAAGAAAATATTTATTATTTATTTATTCAAATTATAATATATGGTGATTTATTAAAATAAGTTTAATGATCTAGTTTGACTATATTTATGTCTCAAGATGAAAATGTAGTCATATCTTAATAATGTGAAATCACCAAGGCATTTTTATTCAAGGAAAGTCTAGTTCTAAAACCAATTTGTTATTTATGATTATACAATTCATCATGAACATGGGTAACTATTTTTCCAAAATATCTAGTGAATTGCACTAGATTTCATCATTCTTTTAGAGATACCATTTAGGTGGGTAATACCAAAATACAAAAAAACTTGAGCCATAGTGGATGACTAATATTCCATTGACCGTTTAGAGACATAGTTTTTTATTAATTGTGGATACAAAGTTAATCCCCTAAGTCAATTACTTTTAATAGTAATTTTAATGTATTATCTTAATGAAAAAACTTGGTCTTTGATATTAAGTAACTATGTAAAATTTCAATTTTCACAAAACCATTATTCTTGTTAGTTGGTCTCATAATATTTCAATATACTAAAAAATGATTTCCATGGACCACCTTTTCAAAATTATCGATGGCCATCACCAAATTGCACCAAATTGTAGATATGTTTAGAGAGGCACCAAAGAAGAGGTCTGAGATGAAGTTCAACTCTTACCATGTGAGAATGTAGTAAAGAACTAGTGGGATCTTATTACTCCCGAGAGAATCTTGCCAAAACTAATTGACGGTGAATCCTCGTCAATATTTAGATTTAATTCTACACCTAATTGCATCAATAAGGATAACATAAGATTTGATGAACGTAAATCTAGTCTAGTGGCTAGGGTTGGTAATCATGAAGTATGAAGTGCCAGAGAAATTTTAATCTCTAGTAAGTTTGATAGAAGTGGAGCTTAGGATCAACACATATAAAAAATTTGTGAAGAAAAATGATCAAAATCGATAGAAGGATTTGAAAAAGTGTACAACAAACACAACCCTCTTCCAGCTTTGTCTAGATAAATAAAAAATATGTTTCTTTTTCCAAACATAGAAAATGAGTATTTTCCTATTATTATATATGGTTTTATACTTTATCAAATGATTCACCAAGACTTCACAATGTTTTATAATTTAGTGAAAGGCTTGTTAAGACTTTACAAGGTTTTATAAGCTTGTGAAAGGTTCGCCAAGACTTTACAATATTTTATTATTCAATAATAGATTTGCGAAAATTTACAAGATTTTGTGATTGAGTGAAAAATTCACCAAAATTATATATATATATATATATATATATATATACATATGATATTGTTAATAAAATAGTCATTGAATTTTGGTATGTATTTCGAGGTTTTTCCCATTTATTATACATATAAATTTAAGTGTGGTTATTAAAAATTTTCGAGACCTTAGATTAGATATATGACCTCTAAGGGATGTTAGGATCCCATGCTTCCTCTCTCTTAGTCTCTAGCCATTGGTTGTTTGTAAAGTTCACTTTGACCCTCAAGACACACTTGGTATTTTTACTAGCTTGATGAGTTCAATTAGGGGTGGAAGCCCTTTATTGGGTCCATAATCACTTAGTATGTTTCAACATAGGTCCACAATGGTTCAAATATGCTATAGGTTTCTATTTATGAGGTTAAATGAGTAAATACCCCATAACACTTCTCGATCTCTTGGAAAAGAGAATACCATAAATTCCTAAAGAGAGTATTGTGTCTATGCTCTACAACACATGGAATAGAGGGGTGTAACCCATGCCATGGTGTTGTTTAACCCACAATATTGAGTCAACATGTGTGGCATGACCATGCCATATGAATTGGATCCTCCAAAAAAAACCAAGCATACACCTATGTCTCGATGTCATTCCCTTGACTATTTAGACCCTTTATTCCTCCTTATAAAGTCTCTTTTGAATTCTTCAAAAAATCTATATTTGAAATCCTATCTTGCAATCGTACACTCATATTTACAACACATCTAGATCTAAGATTTCTTCCACCTCTTCAATTCTCTTATTGTCATGTCTATAACCTCTACATGGAAATATTGTTATTAGCATGGTTCCAACATTGAAGGCTCATTTATTTATCATGGGGCATCTCCCTAGCATAGTTCCATTCATGTCATGGATGATTCAACCCTACAAATTCAAGGAAGGTCCTAAAAACCTAAAAACTAAAGTGATCATTTTTTTACATAAACTACAGTATGGACTGCTTCAACCCAATATTTCTTTCTCAACCATGTGAATTGCAACACAAATCTTTCCATCTCCATGACAATTTTATTCATCTTTTATGTAACTCCATTTTTCTTTGGAGTATATGATTTTGTTAGTTGACTCTTATTTCCAATGTCACAATAATAATTATTGAATTCATTTGAAGTGAATTCTTCTCCATTATTTTTTCTCAAAGTTGCAACTTTTTCTTTACTTGCGTTTTCAACCATGTGTCAAAAAATTGTAAACTTTTCAAAATATTCAGAATTTGATTTAAACAGTACACCCACGTCATTATAGTGTAGTAATTGATGAAAATCAAGAAATAACAACATCCACCTGAATATATTTCCATTGCATAAAATATTCCATTGTCAATCAACTCTAAATATTTTGTTGCTCGCCATGAGTTGGTTGGAAAAACGTATCTCTTTTGATTTCCATAAATGCAGGCTTCACATTTACTATTTTCTCTCTTAAAGGTTGGAAAATATTTTACCAAATATTGGTACTTAATATTAAGTAAGCTCTCAAAATTTAAGTGTCCAAACAAAAAATTCCATAATTTGAAGGAAGAAATTTTAGAATTGATTGCATGTGCAAAATCTTGCTCTCTAGGGACAACTTTCCCTTTTGTTCTTAGAAGATTTGTGTATTCATATCTCATCATTATTGTTTTGAATTTTGAAATTATTGAATTTATCTTTACCAAAACATATCATATTCCATGATTATTTGATGTCCAACTTGTTGAATCGAGACTAAAGATAACAATTGTTTTTTAAATACAGGTATAAACCACACATTGGAAATCCATTTTTCACCAATTTCAGGAAGAAACACTTTGATTGAATCTTTTCCTTGGGGAATATGAGTTTTATCATCAAACAAATAAATTGGATTTAGTTGAATATCCTAGTTATTCCAAAAATAATCCCTTCGAAAATTCATATGTTGAGTTTCTCGTATGTCCAATATCCAATCATATTCAAATTAATTTCATCCTAAAAATATTGATCCTCTAGATATTGAGTTGATGATGTAGACTTCAAATTGGATCTAAAATATGAAATTTGCTTAAAATTTTGCAAATAATCATTACTTGTTAAACAATCTCATGTAGACTGCCATTTTCTTAAACATATTTTGCACTTCACTTGACTTAGATTTCTTCCTCTTCTAGATAGTGGATTATGTTGAAATATTGTAAGTTCGAAGAATATTCTAATTATATTTGAGTTATTATATTATAGATCAAATCCCCTTTTGTATATTGATCATGTCGGGTCTTGTATAAGATCAAATCCATTTTTTGGATAGGTCAATCCATATTTATATGGTGGTATTTGTAAAGTCGGCCTCTAGTATTTATAAAGTGGTTTTAACCACTTCTAGAAGAAGACGGCCCTACTAAGTGAAGAGACATAACCCTAGAGCCTCCTAAACTAGTATTTATAGTTGAGGATGGTGCCTCACTTGTTCAGTCACACACTCACTCATTTAGTGCGCATATCTTGAAGGAAGTTGTACTTGCAGGAGGAAGGAGAAGAGAGGAACATGCTCAGTCTTAGTTTGTTCTTAGTGTTTTGGTCTTAGTCTTGGAATTGTATTGGAAATCAATTATTGAGGAAGTTTTTGCTGGGTTTTCTCCCCCATGAGGGCTATCGAGAATAAAATGTTTCGTACCTTATGATTGTGTTTCTTTCAGTGTTCCTCCTTGTGCTATTGTTTTTGAAATGCATTGAAATCTCATGTAATTTTGAAATAACGTAACAAGAAAAATAAAAAATTAACATGGTATCAGAGCTTGACTGAATAGAGCATATTCCACTCAATATCTAAAAACATCATTGTTGTCGTACAAGTAAGTTAGGGTTTTTACTGAAGAATAATTTTTGACCAAAAACTATCTAAGGAAGTGTGCCCTACCCTAGAACATCATTTGGAAACTTGAACGAACATTTTCAGTGGCCATATTCTCCGAAAATAAAACCTTATTTTTGAATGGTACTAGAAAACTAGAAAACCAGAACCAGTACTAGAAGTACGAGTCCAGAATTGTGCAGGTCAAGTTTCAAGGGGTAAAAGTTTGAATTTTTTGACACAGTCATCTCTAGTACACTCGCCTTAGCCCAATGCATCCACTGGTAAGATCAATTTCAATCTTTGAGAATTTTCATTTTTTGGTCATTTTCTTACCTCTAGGTCAAGATGTCTGCAAGCACCAAGCTTCTTGACAAGTTAGAAGGTGTAGAAAATTTCCATTCCTGGAAGTACAAAATTGGACTCATTCTTGAAGAGAATTACCTTGAAAAATTGATAAAATAAAATGTACCAGAACCTGAAGAAAATGCAGCCAAAGAGAAGTACAAGAAGGATATGATTAAGGCCAAAATAATAGTTACAGACTCCATTAAATACCACTTGATCCATCAAGTGTTTTATAAGAATACTCCAAAATATATTTTTGATTCCCTAACCATATTGTGTGAAGGAAAGAACATCAAATAAAACATGAACTTGAGAACCCAAATCAAGAATACGAAGATGAAAAAAGGAGAAACAATTCAAGACTATTTCTCTAGGGTTTCTCAATTCAAGGAACAATTAGAGGCAATTGGAGAAAACTTAGATGAAGATGAACTCATAATGACAACTCTTAATGGTATCATAAGACCTTGGGATGCCTTCATCCAAAGTATTTTTGCAAGAAAAGAGAAACTCCAATTTGACAGTTTATGGGGAGAATGTGTTCAAGAAGAAGCAAGAGTGGCCAACTGAGAAGTTGTACTATTAAGAGATGAAGATCAAGCCCTAGATGTTCATGCTAAAGGATGGAAGAAAAATTATCACTTCCAAAAGGAGACCCAATTTCACAAAGAATCTCACCCTCCAAAGAGATTCTAGAAATATCATAAGCATCAAAGAAAAGGAAATTATTTCTCCTCTTATCAATTGTATCATTGGGATAAGATGAGACACATTGCTAAGAATTGTCTTGACAAAAGGGAAGAATAGTAAAGTAGAAGGAATATTGGAGCTTATCCACTCAGATGTATGCAATCCAATGCCATAAACCTATCTAAGAGGGCATGCATACTATGTATCCTTTATTAATGATTACTCGCGTAAGACTTGGGTTTATTTCTTGAAGTCAAAATATGAAATACTTGAAAAGTTTAAGGAATTAAAAGCCTTGGTAGAAAACCTCTCCGAAAAGAAAATCAAGATACTTAGGTTAGACAATGGGGGATATTACACCTCAAATGAATTTGGAAGTTTTTACAAAGATGTCAGGATTAAGAGGGAGCTCACCACTCCCTATAATACTCAACAAAATGGTATAGTAGAAAGAAAGAATAAAACAATTATGGAAGTAATAAAGACTATGATTCAAGATCAAGATATTCCAATGCACTTATGGGATGAATAAACAAGAACAACATTATATGTCTAAAACATATTATCCCATAGAGAACTTGGATTTAAAACTCACGAATAAATATTCCCTAGAAAGAAGCCAGAAGTAAGCCATCTCAAAATATTTGGTTGTCCAGTATTTGTACACATTCCAAAATAAAATAGAACTAAGTTGGATCCTTCAGGAAATAATGAAATATTTGTTGGATAATGGAGATCTCTAAGGACTTCAGAATTTACATACCAGATTACCATCATATTGAGATCAATAGAGATGTAACCTTTGATGAAGATGAAACACTCAAAATATTAAGGAACTGGAAACTTGAAGAAGTATATGAAGAAGAACCTGCAGCTCCCAAAGTTGCAGAACTCATGAAAGAAGTTACAGTTACCCCTGATGATGGGATATCAGAAGATCATGATATAACAGAATCTGAAGAACCTCCCCATATGACTATCTCTCACAAGAGAAATCTAGCTTGGGCAAGAGAAATTATTCAAGATACAGAGAAGTACAGTGCCCCAGAAGGAACCATGAGACAAATCAAGAAACCTAAGCCAATATCCATCTATATGGCCTTGATGTGTAATCTCGTAGAGAAAGAACCTACTTGCTTTGAAGAATTCGTTCAAGAGAAAGACTAGATTGACGTGATGACAAAAGGATACATTTCCATTATGAAGATTAAAGTTGAAAATAGAAAGACTCATGTCCGTAGGTTGAAGAAATCTTTGTACGGGTTGAAGAAAGCTCCTAGAGCTTGGTATGGAAGAATTTATAGTTTCCTAACGAGATTAGGCTTTACCAAGAGTAAATATGATCCTAACCTTTACTTAAAGGTTAATAATGATGAGCCAGTTATATTTCTACTATATGTGGATGACTTATTCTTAACAGGAGAAGAAAATCTCATCACAGATTCCAAGAAGAAGCTTGTTGCAGAGTTTGAGATAACACACCTAGGCTCGATGCATTATTTCTTAGGTCTTGAATTTTGGAAGAGACCAGAGAAGATATTCCTTAGCCAAGGGAAGTATGCAGTTGAAATACTGAAGATATTTGACATGTTGGAATGTGAAGCCATGAACACACCCATAAAAGCAAATTTGAAGCTTCTGGTTGATACTTCGCCAAACTTGGTTGATGCTACTCTATATAGATAGATTTTTGGTTCGTTGATGTATCTGATGAATACCAGGAAAGATATATGCTTTGTTGTGAACACCTTGATTCAGTATCTGGTAGAGCCCAAATGTGTTCACCTTGTAGCTACAAAGCATGTGATGAGATACCTTAAGGGTACGTTGGATTATGGTCTCTTTTATATTGGAGATCATGACTTCATACTGTATGGTTATAATGATTCATATTGGGTTGGAAGTTCTTTTAATAGAAAGAGGACTTCAAGATGTTGTTTAAGTTTGGGGTTAGCCATGACTTCAAGGAAAAGAAGGAAGCAATCCAGTACTACTCTCAACATGACAAAAGTGTAATACATTGCAGCATGTTCCACCAATTGTGAATCCATATGGCTTCAGAAATTGTTTACAGGTCTTTTCGATATGGAGATGGAAGCCACTGTGATTATATGTGATAACCATAGTTGTACAAAGATGAAAGAGAACCCTTTGTTCCATGATAATTCGAAGAAAATAGAGATCTGATATCACTACATTCATGATATGGTGGAGAGGGGAGATGTAAAGATCCAATCTGTTGGCACATATGAGCATATTCCATATGTGTTGGCCAAGCTTCTATATCGTGTGAAGTTTGAGTACTTTCGAGACAAGATTGGCGTTGTCCGAAAGGACCTCCCTCGAAAGAGAGAGTGATGCTAATGATATTATGGTATCCTGACCAACAACAGGCAGCTCCATTAATATTTTATATCCCAGGGGATTGATCATCCCTTGAAAGATCTTGAAGGTCCAGTAAGGACGGTCTGTCAGAGTACATGTGCATGTATATGCCAGCTATTGTCAGTAGTGGTAGCTACTTTAGGATCTTACATCCTAGGGAATCTTTTGATTCTTGCACAGATCCCGAAGGTTTGGTAAGGACAGTTTGTTAGAGTACCACATGGTAGATTGTTAGAATTTTATATCCTAGGGAATATTATGATTCCTGGGAAGATCCCAAAGGCCTGGTAAGGATGGTCTCTCAGAGTACCACAAAGTGTTGTTGTTGCACCTGCCTCATTCTATTTCCATATGTTGATGATGTTGTTGTTTCAGCCTTGTGCTGATGATGTTGTTGTTTTAGCCTTGTGCTGATGATGTTGTTGTTCCAACCTCGTGTTGTTGATGATGTTGTCTCAACCTCGTGCTACTGATGATGTTTTACTAGCGTCGTGTTGTTGATGATGTTGTACGAGCCTTGTGTTGGTGATATTGTTATAGCTTCATGCTATTGATGTTGATGTTTCAGCTTCATGTTGATGATGATGATGCTACTTCAGCTCCATGCTGTGAGTGACGATGATAATGCTGAAGAGAAAAACTTTTGATGATTTGTAGATGTGCCAGTGATTTTTCCAGATGTTGATGATGATGTTTCCCTCTCCTTCTTGTATTGGGTCATGTTAGTAGAATACCCTTCTCGTTAAGGGGGAGTGTTGAAATATTGTAACTTTGAAGAATATTCTAATTATACTTGACTTATTATCTTATAGATCAAACCCCCTTTTGAGGATTGATCATGTTGGGTCTTGTATAAGCTCAAACTCCCTTTTTTGGATTGGTGAAACCATATTTATATGGTGGTATTTGTAAATTCATCCTCTAGTATTTATAAAGTGGTTTTAACCACTTCTAGAAGAAGTCGGCCCTACTAAGTGAAGAGACATAACCCAAGCACCTCCTCAACTAGTAATTATATGTGAGGATGGTGCCTCACTTGTTCACTCATACACTCACTCATCTAGTTTGCATATGTTGAAGGAAATTGCAGTTGCAGGAGGAAGGAAAAGAGAGGTGCATGCTTAGTGTTAGTTTATTCTTGGTGTTTTGGTCTTAGTCTTGGAATTGTAGTGGCAAACTATTATTGAGGAAATTTTTGTTGGGTTTTCTCCCCCATGATGTTTTTCGAGGACAAAATGGTGCATACCTTGTGATTGTGTTTCTTTCACTGATCCTCCTTATGTTGTTGTTTTGGAAATGCATTGAATTCTCATGTAATTTGGAAATAACCTAATAACAACAGTAAAAACTTAACACATTATAATTGGGTGGATTCTAATCACTTTGAAAATTTTGTTGATTATAATTACTTCATCCTATACCTTGACTATGACCTCTTCCACAACCTCCATTAAAATACTGATTCTGATAATTCTTAAAATTTCTTGAACCTCTTCCTCTAGAACATTCTTCTCTATTTAAACTAGTGAAGAGAAGATCCTCTCCTGATTGTTTTTGTTTACCAAATGACTTACTATGTTGAGCTAATAGTTCACAAAGTAAATCAAAAGTTGCAGTTGATAATTTATTAGTGATTTCAAAGTTTTGTTGAAGTGATTATAAGATGGAGGAAATCCATTTATCAAAATAGAGAAACATACTATCTTCAAGTTTAGGAAATCCACCCTCGGTTTTTTCTTGATGTATGTATTTTATTCTTGAAATATACTCTAACATATCATCACCATCAAGTAATATTTGTTTAAACAAATTAATTTGTAAATCAACTCTTTGAGATGTAGGAGAAGTATCAAAATCCTGTGAAATTGATTTCAAGTAGACCAAGCAGAAGTAGAATTCTCAATATGGACAAACAAATGTTCAACTATAAAAGATCAAATAAAAAAAAGAGCTTCCTCATCTTTTATTTCCCATTTAGCTAAAGGAGAAACGTCAATGGGATTTGTTGGAGGAGTATCACCATCACAAATATCACATCATAGATCATTATATGTTAATGTGTTTTGCATGTGACATTTCCAAGATTTGTAATTCTTGGGGCCATCTAACTTATATGAATCAATGAATAAATTGATTAACTTATACATGTTTAGTGATGGTAGATTGCCTTGAAAATGTGAAATTTGCAAGTGATTCAAATAGTGACCACACCATGTAAATGAGACACAAATAACCAAAACAAATCAACCCCTCTCCCCCAAAAAAACACTTTTAAGGGTTTTGGCTTAACCCTTTAAAAGTCTGATCTAAAAATAACTTGAAAAAATATTGCACATGAATCTTTTCAACTTCTTGATATGAAAATTACAAAAATAGCTTCAAATTTACTTAAATATTTTGAAACAAAGGCCTTGAGAGATGGAGGGCGAGGGAAGGCATTCACCAAGTATGGATCTATTGGGAACAAACTTGTTGAGAGTGTATCCCAAAAGAAAACCCTCATGCGATTGATAAATCTAGTTGATCATTTGGATTTTGCTAAATCTCACGCTGCAAACGTTTTCTCACAGATCTCAAAAGAAAAAACAAATAGCTTTGTTATGTCTTTAAAGTACTCATATACAAGTGATATACTCTATTGCAACTTGAGAAGGTATGCTATAAAGGATTGATGTGGCCCCATTTTAGGATCCGATGCTAACCCCTCTTTGTGGATCATTAGTTAGTATGATATGTTTTCTATGTAATAAATTCTAACATTAGTTAATAAGGCCTATTAAATAAAGGAGAATAAGTCAATGTAAGAAGACCTAATAGAATCTTCCACTTCTAGAAAGATGTTCCTCTAGAAGTTTATTTAGAATATAGAATTAGTATAAATAAGAGTATGAGGTATTGGATAACTTGTCTTGAGAATTATTATAATAAAGTGCTTCTCCGCTAGAGGTTTCCCTCTCGAAGAGGAAATTGAAAATTGTTTCTTATCAATAAAGGTATTATTTTGCTGTTGTGGTTTCATCTATTGTGTTGTCCTGTTGCTATTCTATGCAATATTTTTGTTTTCAATTATTATAATAGATATGGTACCTTACAAGTGGTATAATAGCACTTTCCTGGGTATAAAATTGTGGGTTATTTTTTTCAGGGTAGAGACGTATTCTGGTGTATTAAAGATACAAAGATGTGTCATTTAGAGCATAAATCGGTGGTCGGGGAAGCATACATGCAGGAACCACAGGTGGTACTTAAGTGCACATTGTTGGCCACCCTTGTAACCCATGTTGGTACCCCTTTGAGTGGTAGTGCATCAAACAAAGCCTATATACGGATCAGCCTATGTTACACATTGTTGCCATCCTCCCTATGATTGTTAATGATGTAAAACTATATGTTACCTTCAGAGGGGTCAATAACCTAAATTCCTTAAGAAAGAAGGGAGAACTTTCCCTGAAAGAAGAAATTTTATTTTCCTTTATAAAAACACTATTTTGGAGGATTTCCACAGGTTTCTATATACACAGGGTGTGGAAATGCCTGATTTCCGTAGGTTGCTCTATAGAAAAGGTGCGAAATTTCTGCAGGTTGCACTATAGCTAGGGTGTGGAGGCCTTCATACATGGGAAAAATGAGCATCTTCTTGATGCTTCTAGAAGGAGAAGCTTCTATGTTGAGATGTCTTCCGAATGGTTTGGATCTTACTCGCTTTCATGATTTAGTGGGATCATCCTAACCTCCTCATCTTATCCTCTTCATCTTATAAAAGGAGAGGAACTCTTATGGAGAAAGTTAGATTGATTGGGTTGGAAAGTTCTTGAGCTTTTGAGATTAGAAATTTGGCTTGAGATTGTTAGCTTGGTTATATTGGCTTTGATCTTTGCTTTGTCAAGATAGATTGTGAGTAGCTATCAAATACATGGTATCAGAATCCTTGGAGAAAGAAGTGTGTGGGAAACAAGGAATTGTTGGAAGGAACCTTACGACATCAAGGCATTTGGTTGTAATCTCTCTTCCTATTATTTAATATAATACAGGGGCATGCTTGTTTCCCATAGAATTATCTTTATTTTATTGCATAATTCCTTGATCATATGCATAGGTTGTCATTGAATATACTTATACTGCTTTCACTTTGGTTGGTTTGTGTCTCACTACAGGATCAATATCACAAGAGCACCGGAGAAAAATAGGAACAACAAAGACATAAGGAAGTGACACTCAAAGGTATTTATCTTGTCCTTTGTTTGGTACTAAATTTGAAGATTAGAGCCTAGGGAAAGTGCCATGTTCTACCTTGTTTTGTTCAAGATCTAGATGGATTTAGGGAGATCAGTTTATGTCCGCATTTACCGATTTATCCAATAAACAAATTGGTGACTCCACTGGGGAACAAATTGTTTTTCTAGTTTTCCTTGCTTTATTTCTTTGATTGCTTGAATTTTGTTTTCTGAGTCCCTGAGAGATCTAGCTTGACTCTCTGACTGTCAAACCACACTGGAAAAACCTTCTTACATTTTATTTTTTCATTTTTACATTGATTTCTACACCCTACTTTGAGGGATAGTGCGACGAATTAAGATTTCCACACCCTACCTTTTTGACACAATGCGGAGTTTCCGCACTGTATTGGTTCTCTGGCCTGCGGAAATCAGGGATTTCCATACTGTGTTGGACTACAGCCTGTGGAAATTTTGAAAATTTTGATTTTTGATGGTTTTTTCCTTACCCAGACCTTGGATTTGGTTTTGGGGTGAATTTTTGGATTTGATTATGATCTGTATATAGTCTGCTTGACATATTTGAAACTGCTTTTAGCCATCTTTGCTTTGTTTTTTTTGAAAGATTTGGTCTCTTGCTTTGAGTGTCTTTTAGTTACAAAGCATTGTCTTTTCTTTAAAATTGTTTGGTGAAAGAACTTGTTTTTCTTTTATTGAATAGTTCGTGTTAAAAGAGAAAATTGTTTGGGTTTCTTTGTTTCATGTTGATTTTCTATTTCTTTTAGCTATCTTTCAAACAAAAAGTTTTAATTTCTTGATTTATATTAGATTGGGGTCATCCTTGCATTTGAAGTAGCGAAATTGCATGATTATTGGCATTNGGTGTACAGTCTATTTGTCTCTTTTCTTCAAAATCTTGATATTGATGAGTTTAGTAAAATTTTGGGACAATGTACATCTGGGAATGGTAAATGTTTTTTCCTTCTCATAGCATATCTTTCATCGAAATGAAAAGATTGCATCTTCATCTCTTTGCATAACTTTCAAGTCACTCAAAACACCATATTGTCCACACCATTTCCTTTTGAGTAACAAAAACCATAAAATAAATCACTTATAAAAATTGATTAGACATTTTTATATTTTCTGGTAGAAAACCTACAATAGATTAGTTGTAGGGATTTGGAATAGGTGTGAAGGATAACTTTCCAAAGATGAAAACAAACATAGAATATTACGTTAAGGAGCGGTGAAATCCACCTATTACATTTTATCCTGGGAAGTCCTTCTCACACAAGGGTCAATCACGAGGTCGCATTGAGATTATCAGATTTACTCACCCTTCTTTGTTGGTCTTGGTGTAGAGATTGTGTGTATTATGGGGGTCGCTTGAAAGGTATACCCACAATGATGAGTGGAAGCCTTCTGAGTTGATTTTGGGCTAGATACCCTACCTTTGCGCATGGATCAGATTGTCGACTATTTCCCTAGGAATCATTGTACTAGTTGGTAACCTTAGTGGCCTATCTCTTTAGGATCTTTACATAAGGTCTCTGTGGAGGGGCAAGTCTTCACGGTACCTGGAATCGACATTGGCCAAACTCACTCGGCCTCCTTGGAGGGTATACCCACAATTATGTTTGGGAGCTTGCACCAGGGTGCAAGTCCATTAAGCAGATCGTCAACATAAATTTTCCACCCTCTCTATCTCAGCCCCTTCTTACTTTTTTCACGTGACATTGGATTTCATCACCAACTAGTGAGCTCATTGTGAGAAGGTTCTGTTTGCTTGCTTTCTTACTAGATTTTTAGTGTGTGTTCTTTGTTTTTCCTAGTGGACTCTAGATTGGATCTTTATTTTAATGGCATCAGTTCCCGAAATGACCAATGAGGGAACCTTTTCTCCAGGGGAACCTTTTGTTTTTCCTTCTTACGGAAACATTGGTCCTCTTCACATTGCTACTTTGAGCCTTCTAGGTCTCACAATTGGACTACCAATATGGTTTGTTTCCACTCACGTTGTCCCAAATGCAGTGAGTGCTTTGTTTGTAAGCACTCCCCCCCAAGAACATCAACCTCATGTTGATCCTTCACCTTCTTCACTAGTAATATCTTCTTCGCCTTCTTCACTTGCAAGGTCTTCTTCTGTTTCATATTCTTCATTGAGTGAAAGCTCTTAAGCTAGTAATCCGATGGATAAGAAGAAGAAGAAATAGAAGAATAAGAAGAAGAAAAGTAAGCGAGGGTCCAAACTTCCAACCACTGCCAGACATGTTGGAAAGAAACCAATTATTGTTGAGCATTCTAGGAGTGTTGATGATGTCAAGATCACCCAAACAACCCATAATACCAAGTACCCTTGCAGGATTTGTAAGGGTATCCATCTTCTTAAGGATTTCCATTGTCTATCAAAGGTTATAGAACCATGGTCTACACACCCTTGCCAACCCGTGTTGTTGGCCTCTGAACAACATGTTGATGACCTCCAGTCAACTAGTCAAGATGTTGTTGGGAAGAAGAAAAGTAGAGTCAAGTTCCCATGTATGTTATGCAAAGGGATTCATATAACTCGCCTTTTCCCTCATGTGGACAAAGCGTCGAAATTACTGGAAGACGTGACTATTTCACAGCCCCAATTTCCATCTTCTTATCCCAAGCTGACTCTTGACACACCTATAGTTGATGGAATGATCAATCTGACCCCTTCATCGGTCAGTTTGGTTGATCATGTTGTCAATAAGGTCACTTCCTTAGTTGAACCAATTGACAAAGTGGTTGATATGATCCCACCCTCGGTCAATCCAACTCTCCTGCTAGAGAGTAAAACCAAAGAAGTCGATCCATTTCCACTTGTTTACCCCATTCTCCCTTTAGAGAATGAAACCCAAGTGGTCAAGCTGATCTCGTCATCGATCGATCCTACTCTCTCGCTCGAGAGTAAACCTGGTACTGCCCACATTTTTCTCGTTGATACAGACTCTACCGTGCCAGGGGGTATTCTTCCTTCTCTCGTGGAACCCCCTCCAAGTAATGAGGCCATCTGTTTTGATTGGGGTGTGCTAACTGGACCTCATCTTCCCTCTCACATTCCTTTCTAGATTAGAGTGAATTTTTTTGGTCAGGACATTCATCAGATGTTGATAGATAAAAATGCGTCTGTATTTTGTCCTCATTTTCTTGGCAATATTTGTGTTTTCCTTAGCTTTCCCTGGTTACACAGAATCTGTTAGCTTTTAACAGAATAACCAGTCAACCTTTAGGGAACCTTCCTCAGTTTCTGGTAACTTTGGGAGGGAAAAATATCTTTATTGATGTCATGGTGGTCCTAGACCCCTTGGATTTCTCTTTACTCCTTGGGCGGGATTATGTCTATGCCATGAAAGATATTGTGTCCACTCTTTTTCATGTGATATATTTCCCTTAGGATGGAATAATTGTGACTATTGATAAGCATTCATTCATTGGTCCTGACTGGATGACCCCCCTAAACAGTTCTTATATGCATTCGGTGTTACCCTTTCCATAGGTCAATTATGTGGCGTTGTCTCCCATGACTTCATCTTCTGATGATTTGGATCTAGTAGTTGACATGGTGATCTCTTCGATCGAGATTTTAGAGCCTGATCTCCTTACCCCTGTCGCAACCCTCGACATGGTGTCCTTCCAGAGTGTGTCTCTTCCATCCAGTGAAGATCTCTTGGAATCCATGACTGAGCTTTGTCCCTTGACATGGTTTCCTTCCAGAGCATTGTCCTCTTGGAAGCCATGATTAAGAAGAGATTTGAGCATGGTTCTTTGATTTCAAGCTCGTTAAAAAATGAAACCAGTTACAAGGATAGTTTTTGCGTCTCTGTGGAAACCTCATTAAAAAATGAAACATAAGTTACGGGCATATTTTTTCTCCTGTGTCAAGCTCGTTAAAAAATGAAACAACTTCCCCCTCTCTATTTGAGTCAAGTCCTTCATCTAGCATTTGAAGATTACTTTCATTCGTCTTGGCAGTTGGATGAAATGAAGCTTGGGGGGCAATGCTTTCATCCTATGGACTTCATGTTGAAGCTGATGCGCTAGCTTCTTAAGTTGGGGGCTAAGTACCAACCATGTATTGGGAAGTCACAAGCATAGTTTTCTCTGGTTCAAGATTGTGTAAAAATGAAACCACCTACCTCAAGCATAGTTTCCTCTGGTTCAAGATTGTGTAAAAATGAAACCAGGTCCAAGCATAGTTTTGTTTAGTTTTAATCTTGTGAAAAAATAAAATCTATCCCAAGAATAATTTTGTTTTGTTTTAAAGATTGCGTAAAAATGAAAAAAATCATGAGATTAGTCTTTGTTCTTTCTCGGGCTTGTAAATCAATGAAATTGTAATTGAGTATAATTTTATCACTTTTTTGGACTCGTAAAGGTTATACGAAAAAAGGAACCCCCTGGAGTTCCCTTTAAGATCTTTGTAGACTCTCTAAACATGAAAAGATTGTCAAGTGACCTTGTTCTTTTCACGCTCATTAAAGTATTTGAAGAAAACGTCTGTTGAGAGATAGTTTGTCTCTTTTTCAGTCTCATTAGACTACTTTATGAAAAAGGAACTGGGAGAGTCCTCTTTAAGTGTTTTTCAGATTCTCAAAACATGAAAAACCCCTAAGTTTTCTTTCTTTGGACTCGTTAAACAAACATTGAAAGGCCCATATGGGACCGAGCCACTCCTTTCTAGTGTTCGTTAAAAATACTCTGGAGGAATCATCCAAAGGATGAGCATTCATTACAAGAATATGTTATCCTCCTCAAGCTTGCGTAAAAATAAAGAGGTACTCACCAGAAATGGTGAGGGAAAAATTGGGAAAGAAATGTTTCTAAACCTTTATTCCATGGAAGAGCCACTTTTGAACATGACACCCCTTCACTCGCCTTATGTCTAGGTTGGAAAATCCACTTGTCTCTTGATCATACCCCTTTCTAAGATTACAAATTGGTCTATGGTCGTTGTTGTTGAGTCAGTTTTTTTCCAAGACAGCTCATGTGTCATCAATATGTTAAACTATTGCGTCGGCCACTTCTGTAGTCCTCAAGCCTTCTATTGCATTGGTCATCCTTAAGTCGGTCCTGAATCACTTATTGCTTTGATCTACATCAAATCTTGTTACCCATTTTGTGTCATTGATGTGGGATACATTAAGGCCCTCTTGTGATGAGTCTTTTCTTGTCGATGTCAACTCATTATCCAGGAATTAGACTTAGAAACTAATCGATACCTTAGAACTTGCATGCCTCAGTGGCAGGTTTCCTCTCTTTCGACAGTGGGTTTTCATTATTGACCTCTGATTGGGAGATTTCGTCGAGTGTTCGAAATCATCTCATTGATTCACATTTGTTGGATTATACTAGTGTACCTTGGGTGTCATTGACATTAATGGTGATTTCTCTCATACTTGTTAACGATATACACTAATGACCAATAATCAAGTGGTTTCTACCATGTTAGAATTCAACACATGTATTCACATGGTTAGATTCACACTATAGAGTGGTGGAGATGAAGACCCTAGATCTTTTCTGATAGATTTAGGTTGCATTGGAGTATATTTAGTTTGTATTGTTGCATATATCCACATTGTATGTCTCATGGCTATGTTCAAATTTGAGTCTTTAACACATATATCCATAGTGTATTTTTGGTGGCTATGTTCATATTTGAGTCATAATGGCATGGATCCACAGTGTATGTTTGGTGGCCATGACCTGTCCTACTTGACATGGATCTTCTCATGTCAAAATTTATGCTTTGAATCATTTATATTCTGAGTATGGGAATGCCTACTTCAGTGATGATATATTATTGAACTGTATTTCCTTGTTTGTTGGCAAGTTTATGACCGACTGCTCCTTGTTCCCTACACACACTCGACAAAGTATTTCAGCTATCACTCTGTTCTAACTTCATACTTTGGGGGATTCTCCGTTACACATTATTTCCATCCTCCCTATGATTGTTAATGATGTAAAACTATATGTTACCTTCAGAGGGGTCAATAGCCTAAATTCCTTAAGAAAGAAGGGAGAAGAACTTTCCCTGAAAGAAGAAGTTGTATTTTCCTTTATAAAAACACTATTTTGGAGGATTTCCGCAGGTTTCTATATACACAGGGTATGGAAATGCCTAATTTTCGTAGGTTGCTCTATAGAAAGGGTGTGAAATTTCTGTAGGTTGCACTATAGCTAGGGTGTGGAGGCCTTCATACATGGGAAAAATGAGCATCTTCTCGATGCTTCTAGAAGGAGAAGCTTCTATGTTGAGGTGTCTTCCGAATGGTTTGGATCTTACTCGCTTTCATGATTTAGTGGGATCATCCTAACCTCCTCATCTTATCCTCTTCATCTTATAAAAGGAGAGGAAGTCTTATAGAGAAAGTTAGATTGATTGGGTTGGATATTTCTTGAGCTTTTGAGATTAGAAATTTGGCTTGAGATTGTTAGCTTGGTTAGATTGGCTTTGAGATTTTCTTTGTCAAGATAGATTGTGAGTAGCTATTAGATCCATGGTCTCAGAATCCTTGGAGCAAGAAGTCTGTGGGAAGCAAGGAACTGTTGGAAGGAACCTTACGACATCAAAGCATCTGGTTGTAATCTCTCTTCCTATTATTTAATATAATACAGTGGCATGCTTCTTTCCCATAGAATTAAAATTTATTTTATTGCATAATTCCTTGATCATATGCATAGGTTGTCATTGAATATACTTCTATTGCTTTGATTTTGGTTGGTTTTTGTCTAACTATAGGATCAGTATCACAAGAGTATCGGAGTGAAATAGGAACAACAAAGACATAAGGAAGCGACACTTAAAGGTATGTATCTCGTCCTTTGTTTGGTAGTAAATTCGATGACTAGAGCCTAGGGAATGTGCCATGTTCTGTCTTGTTTTGTTCTAGATCTAGGTGGATCTATGGAGATCAGTTTATGTCCGCATTTACCGATTTATCTGATAACAAAATTGACAATTCCACTAGGGACTCATTTGAAGGATGAGCTTACATCAACAAGCATATGTTATCCTCCTCAAGCTTGCGTAAAAATAAAGAGGTACTCACCAGAAATGGTGGGGGGGAATTTGGGAAAGAGATGTGTCTCTGTATTTGTGTTAGTGGCAGTAAGCATCGCTCTTGAACATGGCACCCCCTTCATCATTTGAATATAGGTTGGGAAATCCATTTGTCTCTCGTCTGACTCTCTACAAGTTCATATCTTGGGTCGTCTTTTAGTCAATGCTACCAAGACTAGTGTCATGCCATCCATATGTTCAAGAGAAGTTAAACCAAGCCCTCTATTGAGTCAGCCATCTATAATTGTCAATTCCTACCAGGTTGGCCTTCCTTGTGTCAGTTTCATATCGGGTTTGTACTTTTCTCTACCCTAAATATGTTACTTATTTTGTGTCATTTGATGGGGGATACATCAAGGCCCTCCTGTGATGAGTATTTTCTTTTCGACTTCATCTCATTATCCAGAAAAAGACTTAGAAATTATTTAGTGCCTTAGAGCCTGCATGCCTCAATGGAAGGTTTCTTCGCTTTCGACATTGGATTTACATCATTGATTCCTGATCGAGAGATTCCATCGAGTGTTCAACTTCATCTTATCTATTCACACTCGTTGGATCGTACTATTGTACATTGGGAGTCATTAACATCAATGGTGATTTCCTTCGCACTTTTTAGTGGTTTTCATTAACGACCGGTAATCAAGTGGTTTCTAACCATGTTTGAATTCAACACTTGTAATAACATGGCTAGATTCATGCCAAAGGACGATGGGATTGAATACCCCGGAACTCATCATTTTAGATCCAGCTTGCGATGGAGTATTTGTCATTTAAATTGACACATAGATCCACTTCGTATGTCTCATGGCTATGTCTTCATTTGAGTTCTCCAATACATCGATCCATGGTGTATTCCTGGTGGCTATGTAGAATCTTGATGACATGGATCCACAGTGTAAAATTGGTGGCCATGGCTTATACTTATGATTTAAATCATTTATAGTCTAAACATGGGAATGACTACTTCAGACATGGTATAATATTATGCATATGCTTGATTGTTTGCAGGTTCCCAATTGGTGCGCTCCTTGTTCCCGACACACATGCATTTTTACAAAGTATTTCGACTGTCATGAGTTCCATCCTCATACTTTGGGGGGCATTATGTTACACATTATTTTGGCCACCCTAATGATGATTTCACAAACATGTGTTCAGACTCCCAACACGACTTTTTTATTGAGAAAAGAAACTTATTTCCTCCTGTACAAGACTGTTTTTTAGAAAGGGTCCGCAGGCTACACATATTACACAGTGCAAAAATCTATGATTTCCACAGGCTTCTATATAGCTATGCCATGGGATTTCTACAGGTTTCTCTATAGGCAGGGTGTGGCAATGTTCCAAAGCTAAAAGGGGAAAGAGGTTTCACGAAGTTTCTATAAGGGGAATCCTTTAGAATGTGAGGTGGCATTTGTATGGTTGTGATCCTACTGGTTTCTCTGATTTGGTGGGATCATCGTCATCCCTTTAAACACTTCACCTTATCTTATATAATCAATGGATTATCATGGAAAAGGTTAAGAAAGATTAAGCAGAGAATTAATGAAAGAATAGGCTGAAGACTGTGTGAATAATCTTGTTCATAGTGATGCTTGAGGTCTCCATTTGTCCATCAAGATTTTGGGCATTATCTTCATGCGAATTTCAGAGCAAGTGTATTTGTTTGTTGGAACGAAGAACCAATAAAAGGGAACTTGCAACATCAAGGCAATTCGTTTGTATCTTCTATTTTTCATTAATATAATATGGTGGCACGTCTCTTTCCCATAAAATGATTAGTATTTTATTACATGATTCCTTGATCACATGTTTAGGTTTTCATTGAATTATACTATTGTTTCTTTCATGTTGGTTGGTTTGTGTTGTCACAGATATGATTCCACAAGAGCATTGGAGTGAAACAGGGACAACAAAGATATAAGGAAGTGATTCATAAGGTATGCTATTTATTCTTTCTTTGGTAGTAAACTAAATGATCACAACTTAGGGAAAGTGTCATGTTCTGTCTTGTTTTTTTCTAGATCCAGGTGGATCTAGGGGGATTAGTTCATGTCTGCATCTAGCGATTTACCCAATAATAGCCTAGATATCATGAAGCCCTTCGTAGATAAACCTATTGGTTTCATAACTTCTATAGTGCCGCCGAGAACAACACTTGGGAAGACACTCTCTAGTACTTGGGTAGTCGGCTATTACATCCAAGGGAATGGTCTAAGCTCGTTAGTTAGAACTTAGAGCCCTGAGATATTCGGTTGAGTACTGCTGTTGGAACTTGCATATATATTAGAGAGTTGTAGCACAATGAAAAACCTTGTCTATAGAAACCTTGAATACCCTAACCCTCGGAACGCAAACATAAACAAAATAGACAAGATCTATTATTGTGCAACTTTACTAGACATTTGTTCATATTCAAAATTTGGACCTTTCAACACTGTAATATTCTTTAGATCGGAGTATAAATCCGCAAGAGTAAAAAATAAAAAAACAAAACAAAACGAGTATGGATCCTTCCTACACCATTATTTGATCTCTATCCCATTGGATTCCTCTCTTCTGACCCTGATCATAATCATACCTATCATTTTTCAGCCAATTGTTTTCCCCTAGACCCGAACCTCTTCCGACCACCTTATTTTTTACTTACCCCATTGGATTCCCCTCATCACCTTGATCGTCATGATACCCTTCATCCATAACCCATTTTTTGTGTGGTCCCACCCAACTATTCGTCATGACACCTCATCTGCTCCCTAATCCTCCACCATGCCTACTACGTGCTCTCAGAACCAAGACGACTTGGAGACTAAGGTGTCCAACCTTGAACATAAACATGACTCCTTCCACACAGACATCGAAACTACCCTCGAAAAGAAATACAAGGAGATGGTACAACTCCTCAAGGGTAATAATATTGATCTAAATCCAGAGGACTCTAACTATTCCCATTATGAGCATACTCATTCTTTTCACTCTTCTTGGGGTTCTCCTCATTCTTGGATTAAGGTGCCCAAAGTTGACATGCATAAATTTGATGGATCCAACCCAGTAGGGTGGGTTTATCATATGGAACAATAATTTTCCCTCAATGATATTCAGGATGATGAGACCAAAATCCATGTAGGGGTTATGTACTTGGATCAATAACGTTGACAGTGGTGGCAGTGGGATAATAAATGTTATCCATAACTACCCACTTGGAACATGTTCACCAAACTAGTTTTGGCCCATTTTGATCGAGAATCTCATTTTTTGGGAAGGCTCACTAGGTTGCACCAAACTAGCCTAGTATAAAAGTTCATCGTGACATTTGAACAATTGGCTATCCGAACTTAGGGTTTATCTGACTAGTTTTATCTTGAATTTTTTCTCAGTGGCTTAAAGGAAGCCATAGGGGCTCATGTGAGCATGCACCATCCTAATACCTAGTTCCAGGCATGCCAATTAGCACTAGAAGAATATACCATTCTCCAGGCCCCAACCATTAAGGCTTCATTCAAAACCCATCCTATCCCAGGGGATAACATAGCTCTGACAAAAACCTTGAAGGTCCAAAAGGTATCTCTAGCAGAAATGGTGGAACATCGCAAGAAAGGACTTTGCTATTACTGTGATGAAAAGTATTCACCAAAACATAAATGTTGAGAAAACAAATTCTTCCATATTGATGCAGGGTGAAATCACGAAGGTGGGTTACACTTTCGTGACAATCGGGTCTCCAAATTTTCGAAAAATAGATTTTCGGCCGAACTAAATAATTTTTTCGGCCGAAAGATATTATTTTCGGCCGAACTATTGTTCGGTCGAAAACATAAACGTCAAATCGAACAGAGCCATAATCGGGCCCTCGATTTGCGTGTAGAAATTTGGTCGGTTGGATATTTTTTTTCCGGCAATATTTTTTCGGCCGAAAGATTTTTCGGCCGAACAATATTTCGGCCGAAAAATAGTTCGGCCGAATTTTTTTTTATATAATTTCCGCACATCGATGGATGATGGTTAGAAACTTGTTTGATTGTGAGGCTGTGTGCACCGAGGTTGTGAGGCTGTGTGCGCCGAGGTTGTGATTCTGTGAGGCCGAGGTTTGTGAGGCTGTGAGGCTGTGAGGCCAAGGTTTGGTTGCGAGTCCATGTCGCCGAGGTTGCAGAGAGCAGTGGTTGCGGTTTGTGTCGACGAGGTGTGTCACGGGAGCAGTTTCGAGTCGTCGCGGTCGCAGGAACAGTTTCGAGTCGTCGCGGGAATTTGGAGGTATTTAACAATTTGCGTTTTTATTTATATGTATATTGCACAGTTGTATATAGCACAGTTGTATATTGCACAGTTGTATATAGCACAGTTGTATATTGCACAGAATATGTATATAGCACAGTTGTATATGCGTATGTATATTGCACAGTTGAATATTGCACAGTTTGTATATTGCACAGTTGTATATTGCACAGTTTGTATATGTATATTGCACAGTTTGTATATGTATATTGCACAGTTTGTATATTGCACGCATATACAGTTTGTATATGTATATTGCACAGTTGTATATGCGTATGTATATTGCACAGTTTGTATATTGCACAGTTGAATATTGCACAGTTTGTATATTGCACAGTTGTATATGCGTTTGTATATGTATATTGCACAGTTTGTATATGTATATTGCACAGTTTGTAAATGTATTTTGCACAATTTGTATATTGCACAGTTTGTAAATGTATATTGCACAGTTTTTATATTGCACAGTTGTATATTGCACTGTTTGTATATTGCACAGTTGTATATTGCACAGTTTGTATATTGCACAGTTTGTATATTCGTTTGTATATGTATATTGCATAGTTGTATATTCGTTTGTATATGTATATTTCATAGTTGTTGCACGCATATACAGTTGTATATGCGTTTGTATATGTTTATATATTGCACAGTTGTATGTGTTTATATATTTCACAGTTATATTGCGTTTATATATTTATATATATTGTTTGTATATGTTTATATATTGCACAGTTGTATGTGTTTATGTATGAATTTGTATATGTTTATATATTGCACAGTTGTATGTTATATGTGTTTATATATTGCACAGTTGTATGTGTTTATATATTGCACAGTTATATTGCGTTTGTATATTGCACAGTTATACTGTGTTTGTATATGTATGTTGCACTGTGCAATATATGTATATTGCACAGTGCAACATACATCTATTGGAATGATAAAATGGAATGATAAATTGATGATACATGCCTGATGCCATTTCTTTAAAAAAAAAATAAACAGAAAACACTCAAGAAAACACTTTAACACCCGTGAAAACTATCCTAACGGCCCTCAACTCTATACAATAATACAATACATCCACAAATAACAAGGGTGTTTCCACGGTTATCAGTATGTGCAACTCTGATTTTAGAGAGAAAGTATGCAGACGCAAACTTCAATGGCTACAGTTTAATAAAAATACAGCTAACATCATATCACAAAACCACAATCCTGGCTAAGAATAGCTTGACTCTCTTT
>ML778662.1:1137547-1183021 GCA_009831015.1 Picea engelmannii | reverse complement strand
TTTAATAAAAAAAACACTGTTGTAGAAATAAGTAACTCATTATCATTCATTTCGTGTTTAAGAAACATACTGTTAAACAATTGTCAATTTGACATATCAAATCGTGATAAAACAAATTTGAAAAATAGTCATTAGAAAGCTAATACAATTCTTCACAAGTTTTTTTTTTACTATAAAGTGAAATTCTAAATAAAAAAAATACTTTTATATGTCGGAAGTTGAATAACTTGTGAAAATACAGTTTTTTTTGTCATAAAACAAGCAAAAGTGTAACCCACCTTCATGATTTCACCCTGCATCAAATTCCACTTTCTATCCAGACATATCATTAGATGAGGCTCCTAACCAAAAGGATGCACAAATCAATTTCCAACCTGACGATTTAGTTGCAACCCCTATGGAACAAGAGGAACCTATCATATCTCTTCATTCCCTCTCTGGTATTTCAGCCACATAGACATTGAATATCAAGGGCTACATCAAGCATAGGTCAATCATGGTATTAATTGATAGTGGTATGACCCATAATTTTATTCATCGACGACTCACTGAGGAGATTCATTGCTTTGTCCGCCCAGTTTCTAATTTTCAAATCCTCATCGCAAATGGTGGTATGATGAAGTGTGGGGGACGTTGTGAGAATGTCAAACTCCAAATGGGTGATTATCATCTAAAAACCCACATGTTCTCTATTTCCATGGTGGATGTGATATTGTATTGGGTGTGGAATCGCTTCGCACCCTAGGACCAATTACAATGGATTATCAAGATTTATATATGATATTCACCCAAGAGGCTCACACCTATACCCTTCAAGGCCTCCAAGTTGTCTCCCTAAAATAATTATCTCTCACAGGATGGAAAAATTGTTGAAGAAATGCCACCATGGTATGATTTCTCAATTTTATGCTCTCTAGATCACTGATCAAGCCTCTCCTAAAGTTCCTCCTAGACTGCAACTAATCTTGGAAAAGTTTTCTAGGTTCATTGATGTTCCAACAGAATTAACGCATTCCAACGGTGAGCATGATCATAGCATCCCTCTCCTTCCTAGTAGTCAACCCCCCAATATACGTCCCTACATGTATACATTTTCTCAAAAAAATGAAATAGAAAATATATTATAGGAATAGATAGAGGAAGGGGTAATTCTGCCCAGTACCAACCCATATTCTTCCCCCGTAGTGATGGTTTTAATGAAATAAGGTTCTTGGAGCATGTGTCCTAATTTTTGTTCCCTGAATCAACTGACCATCAATGATAAGTTTCTAATTCATGGCATTGATGATTTGTTGGATGAACTCCAGGGTTCCTATTTCTTCACAAAATTAGACCTTCGCTCTGGCTATCACTAGATCATGATGAAGGAGGAAGATATTATGAAGAAAACCTTTACAACTCATGAAGGTCATTATGAATTCTTGGTCATGCCTTTTTTCCTTCGCAATGCCCCATCCACCTTCCAAAGACTCATGAATAAAATCTTGAAACCTTACCTTCAAAAGTTTGTCCTAGTTTTCTTTGACGACATCCTCATTTACATTCGCACTTAGGATACCCACCTTCTCCATGTGGATAAATTCCTTCATTTGTTGCAGGACAACCAATTGTTTATCAAAAAGACCAAATGTTCCTTTGGGGCCAGTGGAGTGGAATATGTGGGACACATTGTGGGTCGAGAAGGAGTAAGAGTGGAACCCAAAAAGATACAAGCTATGCAGGATTGGATGTGACCCAAGACCTTAAAGTGCCTATGGGGTTTCCTCGGTCTCATAGGATATTACAGGAAAATTTTCCACCATTATGGAAAAATTGCTAAGTCCTTGACCGACCTTATTAAGAAGAATGCATTTCATTGGGCACTTTCCGCCAAGAAAGCCTTCACATATTTAAAGCAGATCATGTGCACTACTCTAGTCTTAACAACTCTTGACTTCAACAAAACGTTTCAGGTAGAATCAAATTCTTTTGACATTGGTATTCGTGCAGTGCTCACACAAGATAGTCGACCTCTAGACTTTACTGTCCAGGTGTTGAGTGGATGTAATTTGGGAAGATCTACATATGACAAAGAAATTATGGCCATTCTCTATGCGGTGCACACTTCGCAGCCATATATTTTGGGACATCATTTTCAGATCAAAATAGATCGCCATAGTCTGGAATATTTTTTAGAGCAGTGGTTGTCCTCCCCTGAACAAAAAAAGTGGGTGAACAAAATTTTGGGTTATGATTACAAAATTATATATAAAAAGGGAAAATAAAATATCATGGAAGATGCATTTTCAAGACAACGTGAGGAGGATGGTTTCCCCTTTTCCTTACCTTTTCCCATTCCAGATTGGATTGAGGAAGTATGATCAGAGTGGATGAAACATACGACTATGTCCAAGATAATTCATCAACTTCATGAAGACCCTAATCATGCCCCCAAATAAACTTGGCAAGACAATCTTCTCAGGTATAAGGATCACCTCATTCTGTCACCATCTTCAACACTCAAGCTAGGGCTCTTAAATTATTTGCACTCATATGCTATTATGGGTCACTTTGGATTCCAAAATACCTATTCTCATGCCCGTCATTTTTTTTTTTGGAAGGCATGAAGAAGGACATACTTCATTTTGTCACTGAATGTGAGGTGTTCTAATGCAATAATGGTGAAACCATCAAGTCTCCAGGAGCTCTATGACCCCTACCCATTCCAACTTCTATGTGGATGGACATATCCATGAAATTTATAGTGGGTCTCCCCAAATATGGGAACAAGTCAATCATCATGGTGGTGGTTGATCGCCTTTCAAAGTATGCTCATTTTTGTGCATTACCCCATCCTTTGACACCGACACTAGTAGCACAAGTTTTCCTTGATCAAATTTTCAAGCTGCATGTCATGCCCACCTCTATTGTGTCTGATTGTGACCCAAATTTCATGAGCACATTTTGGAAAGAGTTGTTTAAATTTCACACCCAAATGAACATGAGAACCTCCTATCACCCCCATTCTGACGACCAAATAGAAGTGGTCTACAAATGTTTGGAAACCTAATTTCAATGTTTTACTTCGTGAAAACAACACTAGTGGGTGCAATGGATTCCCTTGGTAGAATGGTGGTACAATAATTCACATCATATGGCCACTAAGATGACCCCATATGAAGTGGTGTATGGCCAATAACCACATATAGTCACCACCTATATTCTAGGCACATCAAAGGTCCAATATATTGATACAATGTTGCAAGGTCGAACAACCACCCTTACGGATTTGAAGGATAACCTCCACATGGCTCAAAATCACATGAAGCAACATGCAGACCAACATCATTCAGAAAGGGTTTTTCAGGAAGGTGATTAGGTGTTTCTCATACTCGAACCTTACAAATAAACATCTCTCAAAGATGAGGGACATTACAATTTGGAACCCAATATTTATGGCCCCTATTATATCATCAATCGTATTGGTTCGGTGGCCTACAAATTGTCCCTTCCAGCTACTTCCAAAATCCATCTAGTGTTCCATGTTTCTTGTTTGAAGAAAGTGGCAGGACAGACTTGTAGGGTGTAAACCATCCTTCCTGAATTAGATGAAAAAGGCTCCCTTTGGCTCCAACTAGAAGCAATACTCAATGCACGCGAATGTAGGCTACATGGAAGAACTATCAAGTAAGTTATGATCAAGTGGAAGGACATATCTCGAAAGGATGCGACTTGGGAACCATCGTCCATACTCCAACAATTTTCACATATTCATCCTTGAGGACAAGACCACTTTTGAATGGGGAGGGCATGTTAGGATCCAATCCTAAGCCTTCTTCATGGATCATTATTTAGTATGATATGTTTTCTATGTAATAAAGGCTAACATTAGTTAATAAGGCCTATTAAATAAAGGAGAATAAGCCAATTTAAGAAGACCTAATCGAAGCTTCTGCTTCTAGAAAGATATTCCTCTAGAAGTTTCTTTAGAAGATAGAATTAGTATAATAAGAGTAGGAAGTATTGGATAGCTTGTCTTGATAATTATTGTAATAGAGCGCTTCTCTACTAGAGGTTTACCCCTCGAAGAGGCAAGTGAACATTGTTTTCTATCATTAAAGGTATTATTTTGGTGTTGTGGTTTCATCTATTGTGTTATTTTGCTATTATTCTCTACAATATTTCTATTTTTCAGTTATTATAATAGATCTAGTAACTTACACCCCAAGCCCCAATAGTACGAATCTAAAATATGTGAATATATGAGCTAATGTTCAACATGGAAGAAACCATTTGATTGACGATCATTGATGTATACCATTAATAGACGTGAGGGGAACCACCAATGAGGAATATGGACCCAAAGGTACCTAGTACAATCTAGTGAGTGTGAATATATGATCTGATGTTGAACACTTATAGAGTAAATTTATCAGGATTCAATGATGCAAACCCACTTTCGATCACTAGGATTCCTCATATTAAGGAATTTAAGCTCCAAGGTACTGGCTGGTTTCTAGATCACTCTCTTAGATAAGGTGCATAATTTGATAGAAAGACATCTGTTAGAGGAGGGATTTAATGTACCCCCCATCAATCGACATGAAACTGATGGAAACACCGACCACACTAAGAGGGGGGGTGAATCAATGTAGGGATATTTTTAAAACTTCCCATTCACAAAACTCCTTAGCTAGAAATCATTAATTACTCATCACTTATTGTTGTCATTTATAACTAGTTAAATGTGAACATGCATCAACAACATATACCAACAAAAAATATCACCAATAATTCATCACCACAAGGAACACAAAGAACACAATATGTATGTACAATTTTCTTTTTGTTACAGACTACAATCCTTGGGTTATCAACAACAACTGAATAGAGTTACAACTCCACAAGAGCACCAGCTCTATAATGCAAGACTCAACTTACACAACTCAGCACCAACTGAGAAGAGGAATCAATCCTCAACATATACCAATATGTCAACAGGTACGCGACCTATCAGTAGTGCAACACATGTATGTATGTGTTCTACCAGTAGTACAACTCACGTATGTATGCGACCAGTCTATACTACAGCCCGTGTATGCCTTCTCAGTAATTGGGGTTTTCTCTATATGAAAAACTTAGATCCTTTACAACATTCAATCGCATCTACTTATGTATTTCATTGTCCAATCTGAACCATAACCAATCATAAAACATCTATGCTCTCCCACAACTTACTCATGCTCCTCCACCATATAATATGAATTCTACCTAATCATGTATAAGCAACTAGTATACTATGGAAATCATATCAGTACTGAACCATAAGAGTGTTTCTCACTCTATCAATCAACTAACATAACCATATCACAACAACCATACCAAGAATTCCTTAAGAATTCACCATACAATAAGAACGAGTATCTATCAAGACAACTATGTAACCATACCAAAGTTTCCATGGCAGATCTAAGCCCATAGAATGTAGATCTGGAACTTGATTAAGACTTCAAGAACCTAACATCAACTCACACTCAAGTCTCCATTGGTGTCCATGAGAACTTACAATCCCTCTCTTACTCAGAATAGATATTCAATCTATTCTCAAGAGATGATTTTCACAAGAGACCCTTGCTTCTTATTTATACTCTCCAAGTAGCTTCCTTAGAAGCATCTTCTAGGCCACTTTTTCCACATAACCACTTTGTCCACATAGTCACCTATGTCCAAGTTTTCCCAATTTTCCACTTGTCCATGTATCCAATAACCACTTGACCACTTAACCCATTTTTCTCATTTTAGGGTTAACCTTCATATAACCACTTTTCATAATTATAAAGTTCTCCATTTACTTTATTATTTAAATAATCCTCCTTGACTTTGTCACTTCACTTTATTATTTAAATAATCCTCTCTGATTTTGTCACTTCACTTTATTATTTAAATAATCATTTTTGACTTTTTCACTTCACTTTATTATTTAAATAATCCTCCATGACTTTGTCACTTCACTTTAAATAATCCTCTTTGACTTTGCCACTTCACTTTATTATTTAAATAATCCTCTTTGATTTTGTCACTTCACTTTATTATTTAAATAATCCTTTTTGACTTTGTCACTTCACTTTATTATTTAAATAATCCTCCTTGACTTTGTCACTTCACTTTAAATAATCCTCTTTGAGTTTGTCACTTCACTTTATTATTTAAATAATTTCTTCTTTGCAACCACTTTGACTTCTTTTTACCTTTTGTGGCTTCAAGCCAACATATGAGGGTCCTTCAACTTCATGAGTCTATAACTCTCAAACCGTAAGGAGTTATGTGACGTTCCACATACCACCATAAATGGATTGACAAGTACTATCCATATAGGATAGTGTCAATGACAAATTCACTAATATTCATCTCATTATTCCAAAATTAAGCATGGGTTTTATAACCATACTTCTAGGATAACTCAATCACAAAGTGTCTTCCCATGAGGGCTTTCACCATAAGGGGACCACTTTGGATTTGACTCCAAAGTATCTTCCCATGAGGGATTTCACCATAAGGGGACCACTTTGGAGTTCATCCATTTGTACAACCATGACAAGACAATAACCAGTTTGGACTTCACCACAAATTGTCTTCCCGTGAGGGATTTCTGTTAAGCCCTAAATAGTGGCTCATTACCCCTTAATTGAGGCATATTACATTAGTAATGTTATTTTATTTATGTTGGTTTTATTCCATTAGTTGTAATTATACCTCCTGGTCTCCTATATATACCAAGGATACATTTTCATTTTGAATCATTTTGTAATTGTACATTTATGTGAGCATAAGGAGGTTTCCCTCTCGAAGAGGCTTATTATATAAATTTCTCTCTTTTTCAAGGCATTTAGTACTTATTCTGAGGTTTTTCTATGCTATATTGATATTTGGTTCTTCACATATGGTATCAGAGCTCAAGGTCTTGGGGTTTCACTGCTACATCTGAGACACCATGGAATTTTCGCTATAAATTTGTTTCTACAATGTTTCAGAGGGAACGATGTGGAGGATATTTAGTAGACGGATCAAGGTATGTTGGGTTAAAATTTTAGCTCCTGAGGCTTTATACTTTCAGAGATACAACCTTTGTAAGATAGGGTTCTGGAATCATCCTGAACTGATTCATTGCATAATTTTCACTATAAAACAATTTATGTAACATTTCTGACCCTGAACTCCAGAGGATATTCACGGAAAATAGTAAGGTATCTGTGGTAAAATTTTTATCTTCTAGGTCATCTAACATTTGTAGATACACCCTGTGGAAGATAGGGTATCTAACTAGTCCTATTGACTAGTCTCAAGAAGGTGTTCCAGGTAAAAATATCATAACTTCTTTGTAGAGTATCCACATTGAGTGAGACTAGTTGCATTGGATAATGGACAGTCTGTAGTATTTTGGGTACAAGTTTCAGAATTTTATATTAATTATTTTGAGCAAGGAACGCTATACAAGTGAGATCTTATGGAAAGGCCAAAAATCATCAAGTTGTGGGGAAGTTATAGTAAATTCCACTTGGAAAATCCAATTTTGATCAGACCTGTGGAATTGCAGAGAATAAATATCAAAGAACTACAAAAAAAAAAGTTTCATACCTAGAACGGTCGAAACTTTGGAGATACAACAGAAGAAATATTCTCTAGCAGAACCACCTCAAAATCAAGGTTCAAAAGTGATACTTGGCCAACATGCCACCCAAAAAGGGAACTTATACACCAAATAAGACTCCAGAAAGTCATACTTGGACTCTTGATGAAGGTGAAGAAATGCTTAGGGACATAAATGAATTACAAAAGAAGACAGTGACAAAATATGAACTACAAGGGATGGTGGATTCAACTGAAGCTAAATTGGAGGCAGTAATGGATACTAAGATGGATGGTTTAAAAAGGGAGATCATGGAAGGAATGAAAAATTTAAAAAATAGAGAGGACACCTGAAAATGAAATGTGTCCCATGAAATTCATGATGAGGACACAAGGAAGTTGAATCAAGAATGGAGAAACTCCAACTTTGGGTTAAAGACCAATCATGTTCCTAAGATTGATATGAGGAAGTTTGATGGCAAGGACCCAATGACATGGATACTTCAAATGGAGCAATTCTTTGATCTACATAATGGGCCACTTACACAAAAGGTACAAATTTGTATGGTATTGATGTATTTGTTCTCACAAATCACTCGTCACTTGGACAATTTTCATGGAAGAAATGATAGCACACTATGAGGATATAAGGAGAAATACCTTCTTTAGCCAATTGATAAATCTCAAGTAAAAGGGTTCAATTACAGAGCACATTGAAAAATTCCAAAGATTGAATATAAAGGTAACAGATATTCCAGATGAGCACTTGATTGATGTATTCATAGGAACTTTAAAGGATAACATTCAACATGAGGTTTTCCTTTGGGAACTCAAATCATTGGAGAATGCATTTAGGATGGCAAGAAATGTTGAAAGTAAAAATATGGCTATGGCTACTAGAAGGATCAATCGTAACAACTATAGAGAGAATAATGCTCCTTATTTTAAAACACCTCAACCTACAATGTTGACACCTGAACAATTGGAGGAAAGAAAAGAAAAAGGTTTATTCTTTAGTTGTGATAGCAAGTACAGTAAGGGACATAAGTGTGGTGAGAAAAAATTATTCTACATAGATTGTGAAGAGGAAGAAGAACAAGAACAAAAACCATCTCAAGATGAAAACATAGAAGCAATTTCTTCTGAAAAGTTGACTCCCACAATATTGTGTAATGCATTGGCTGGAATTAGCACTCCTCAAACCCTCAAGATCGAAGGATATATCAAAAAGAAAAAGGTAATAGTCCTAATTGATTCTGGCAGTACTCATAATTTCATTCACTATAAATTAGCCAAAGATCTCAATTGCTTTGTATATCTAGTGCCAGAGTTTCAAGTAATGATTGCAGATGAAGGAACTATCAATTGCTCAGGAAAATGCAATAAGAACAATCTTATTATTTGGGAATATGTAATGAATATTCCAATGATTGATATACCCATGGGTGGTGTTGATTTTGTACTAGGGATCCAATGGTTACAATCATTAGGAACGGTGGCTTTTAATTTTCAAGAACTTTTCATGAAATTTTCATTGGAAGGAAAAGAAATTGAGTTAAGAGCTATCACAGGGAAACTAGGTAAGGTGATAAGCTCTAATGGCATGACAAAATTATTGAAAAAGGGGAATCAAGGTGTTATTGCACAACTATGCTCACTAGATTTTCAAACATCTAAGCCATCTATTCCTATAAATCTTCAAGGGATCATTGATAAACATTCAAAAGTATTTGAAGATATTCCCAAAGGTCTTCCACCCACTCGAAATCATGATCATGATATTCACCTAATTCCTGGGAGTGTTCCTCCTAACATCATGCCATACAGATACCCTTATGCTCAGAAGAGTGAAATTGAGCGCATGGTTGAAGAAATTTTAGAGTCAGACATTATTATACCTATACAAAGTTCTTACTATGCACCGATGGTAATGGTATTCAAGAAAGATGGCTCATGGCGTATGTGTCCAAATTATCGAGAGCTCAACAAGGTCACTATTAAAGATAAGTTTCCTATTCCCTTCTTTAACGAATTGTTAGATGAACTAAATGGAGCAATCTATTTCACAAAGTTGGATATTTGTTCAGGTTATCACCAGATTATAAGGAAGGAAGAAGATATCCCAAAAACAACATTCCTAACTCATGAAGGCCATTATGAATTTTTGGTCACACCTTTTGGCCTTACAAATGCACCTTCCACATTCCAAGGGTTGATGAAGTCTACTTTCAAGCCCTTCCTTTGAAAATTTGTGTTAGTGTTTTTTGATGATATATTAATCTATAGCAAGTCTTGGGAGGATCATGTGCGACATGTTGACAAGGTGTTACAACTACTAAAGGAGAAACAACTATATGCCAAACCATCCAGATGTTTCTTTGGAGTGAAGGAGGTAGATTATTTGGGTCATATTGTATCTCATGAAGGTGTCAAGGTAGACCCTAACAATATTAAGGCCATGATGGACTCGTTGATTCCCAAAACATTGAATAACAACAACTTTAACGACAGTAACTAAGAAGGATTCATTTTCATGGACTCTAGAGGCAACTAAATCTTTTGAACAACTTAAAGAGGTGATGTGAAAAGCTCTTGTCTCGACCACTCCAGACTTCACAAAAACCTTTATTGTGGAATGTGATGCCTCCATAAATGGAATTGGTGTTGTCCTAATGCAAGAAGGAAGGCCCCTGGCTTTTGAAAGTCGACCACTCAAGAGAAAGGACTTACACAAACCCATTTATGAGAAGGAAATGATGGAAATAATGCATGCATTGAAGAAATGGCGTCCTTACCTAATAGGTAGGCACTTTAAGGTCAAAACATATCATGATAGCCTTAAATACTTCTTGGAACAAGACTATTTTCAGAAGAACAACAAAAATAGGTAACCAAGATATTGGGTTATGATTTTGAAATCATCTATAAAAAAGGGATGAAAAATGTTGTGGCAGATGAACTCTCAAGAAAGGATGAAGATGTTTAGGCCTTTCTCTATGCTATCTCGATCATCTAGCCTAATTGGATAATAGAAGCAAGGGATGAATGGAAAAATGAAGAAAAAGTGTGGACTCTCATTCAAAGGTTGTAGCAGGATTCTAGTGCATCTGATACATTTACATGGAAAAATGATTCACTATGTTACAAAGATCACTTATATTTATGTAAGAACTCCCAACTTGAACAAAAGGTACTATTGGAATTGCACACCTCTCCACTAGGAGGGCACTCAGAATTTTTGAAAACCTACCATAGTGTCAAGAAGGAATTTTTTTGGGATGGCATTAAAACTGATGTTCAAAGGTTTGTGGAAGAATGTTTGGTTTTCCAACAAAATAAGGTGGAAACAATTAGTACCCCAGGTCTTTTACAACCATTATCCATCCAAAGTCAGTGTTGGGAGGAGGTTTCCATGGATTTCATCACAGGGTTACCGAAGTCTAAAGGACAGAGTGTCATCATGGTGATTGTTGATAGACTGACCAAGTACGCACACTTTTGTGCACTCTCTCATCCCTTCAAATCCAGTACAGTTTCCATCGCATTCATGGAGACAGTTCAAAAGCTACATGGCAGCCCAAAGGTTATTGTAAGTGACAGAGATCCCATCTTCACTGGACATTTTGGATAGAATTATTTTCTTGTTTGGGTACTCAATTGGCTCATATCTCATCCTATCATCCTCAATCTGATGGAAAAATCGAGATAGTGAACAAATGTTTGGAAGGATACCTTCATTGTTTTGTTTCTGATAAACAAACATAATGGTTCAAATGGTTACCCTTGGTAGAATGGTGGTATAACACTTCCTTTCATACTGCAACAAAAATGACACCATTTATGGCACTCTATGGATACCACCCTCCTTCCATCACTTCTTCTCTAAAATAAAAATCTAAGGTTCAAGCAGTGGAATATCACATCGAGCATCAACAACAATTTCTCCAAATATTAAAGGACAACCTAACCATGGCTCAAAATCGCATGAAACAACAAGTAGATCAACATTGTAGTGAAATATGTTTTGAAGTAGGAGATTGGGTGTTTTTAAGACAACAACCATACAAACAGATGTCCCTCAAGCAAGCCAAGAAGCATAATAAATTATCACCAAAGTACTATGGCCCTTATAAGGTGTTTCAAAAGATTGGTACTATGGAATACAAATTGGAGTTTCTTGCATCTTCACGAGTACAACCAATTTTCCATGTTTCATGCTTAAATAGGGTTATAGGTGACAAGATCCCAGTTCAAACTATATTTCTATAACTTGACAAGGAAGGAAAAATCATATTGGATCTTGAAGCCATCACTAACACAAGAATTCGCCAGTTGAGGAATAGATCCATTTTAGAGTATCTCATTAAATGGAGGAAACTACCAGTTGAAGATTCCACTTGGGAAGATGAGTCTTTTATACAAAATCATCCAAATTTACTCAAGCATTGTGGACAACACTTGTCTCAAGGGGAGGGGCATGTTAAGCCCTAAATAGTGACTCATTACCCCTTAATTGGGGCATATTACATTAGTAATGTTATTTTATTTATGTTGAATTTATTCCATTAGTTGTAATTATACCTCCTAGTCTCCTATATATACCGAGGAGACATTTTCATTTTGAATCATCTTGTAATTATACATTTATGTGGGCATAATAAGGTTTCCCCCTCGAAGAGGCTTATTATCTGAATTTCTCTCTTTTTCAAGGTGTTGAGTACTTATTCTGAGGTTTTTCTATGCTATATTGATATTTGGTTCTTAACACTTTCACCATAAGGGTACCACTTTGGAGTTCATCCATTTGTACAACCATGAAAAGACAATAATGATTCATGTTTACATCAATCCAACTATGCATCATATATCAATGAGAACTCATTGATCCATCTTCATCTGTGCATACGACTATGACTCCTCTTGACATCAATCCATTGACATCAAGGTCAATACATGATCCATCAATCACTACATCAATATACTATGACAAGACATTTTTCCTTTGACATCAATCCTTTGGCATCAATGACAACATGATCCAACAATATCCCTCTTTGGCATCGATGGCAATACCAACATTGATGTCAACACCAATCATTGATGGAAACATGTAGACAAGAAATTTCTCTACATCAATAGGAATCTCAATCACATCAATGTGACTATCTCTCCCCCTTTGACATCAATGGAAAACGGTCATTATCCCCTTGGGGTTGTTGCCCCTGCCTGAACTCTCCTTGGGGCTACTCCCCCTGTCTTAATGCCTTTTATATTCCTCTGAATAACCTCTCCCCTTTTGAGCAAGGGATATCACTCTGATGTAATGATGAAGATATATATCTCATGCTCGCCTTGTGACCATCGCTCCCCCTGGAACTATGCCTCTGTTCTCTTTCTCCAAGTACATGTCTCTTTTTAAAGTATTTATCTTTTCATATAATATATATTTCCTCCTGGAATCATGAGAAGAAGAATGACTCCCCCTATGGGTATGCCTGCTTCTATATTCTCTTCAATATGAACAATATGATACCACTGCAATATGCTTCTGCTGCAAATGCTACTGCTCAACCGAAACATAGATCAACTACTCTTTTTATGACAGTCCTTGGAATTGTCCATGCATCAAACTCGTGCGATACCATACATTATGAAGCAAAAGATATGTCAACAATGAATAGAGAATCATCAACAAAACATCAACCAAGTACATCTTGTGCCAACCATGTGCAATATCCATGTACATCAACCATGTACATTAATACCATATCATATTCCATAAGATATCATCAATGGAGTGCATCAACCATATGTCTCTACCAACATGCCAACCATGTGCCTCAAACAAGTGTCATATCATTCATGATATGCCTCTACCAAGAACCAAGTGTGACAATCATGTGTCTTAATCAATGAAGTGTTTTAACTATATCATCCATACATCAACAAGTGCACCAAACATGTATCACTACTTGTACCAAGCGAGTGCATCAACCATGCACCAATACCACAACAAGATGAACTACAATCAAGATGTGTCCTCATGCATGTATGACATATCCACCATACAACATGTGCCAATCATACTGCTAGTAGGTGCCTCTAACCATGTACCAAAAGTGTACCAATCCTGCATCAACTATAGATAAAGCTATGACTCATCAATGATGTACAATATGACCACCTCATCAACTCATCAACTACATGTACCACTATGTATCCCATCCTCATGCCAAATACATGCACCAATATATCCAACAAATATGGATCTCACAATACATCATAATATATATCAATGGAGCTCAAATATGTATCATCCATGTATCCCAATAGATCAACCTCAACCACTATTCACTACAAAAAATACTAAGAATCCAATAATACATGTACTAGAAGTGTGCCTGAATAGATCAATGACATCTCTAGCTAGCATTATCATGATATATCTCATAACCAAAGTACCATAAATTCACTGTCACAACCAAGATTGTTCCTCAATAGAAAAGTGTCTCAATCCACACTCTAGGGTTAGTACCATGCATCTAAGATAGTATTTCAACACTCAACCATATATCACCACCATACATACAACAATTATGTATGCCAACATGTAATCATGAAAACCTGCAACAAACCATGTTAGACCCTGCAACACGGAGTTATACCATCATACCATGTTGCAACTCATATGCATATCCCTTTTCCAAAGGATTTTTACCATAGATATGCGACCTGTTTCACAGACAACTCACATATGTACGTGACCTATTCATAGGTTAGATTGTGTATGTACGTGACTGTTACCATTTTAACCCACGTATGCTTCTGAATATGACAAACTTGAGATTCCCTTAAGGATTCCATTTGTTCTGATTGTTCAGTTTTATTCACCCACTTCTGAAGGTGTCCCAACTTTTCATAACTTGAGATTTGAGAATCCATATTTTCAAAAATGTCTTCCTTCCTAACTTCATGCCTTCTTTTAGTCACTCTATATTAAGTCCTCATCATGGAATTTCTTCTTGTGTTCCAACAATCTTTGGATTTTTGGCCAAATCCACTACAGTTGTAGCATCTCATGCTGTGACAATGAGTAGCAATGTGTCCTACTTGATTACATATCCAACACATTAGGGTGTTATGAAATATATCACTATTTTTCCTTGCATAATATCTACATTCCAAAGATTTGTGACCATATTCATTACATGAGTAACATTGGCCATGAAAAACATTTTCATACCTTTGCTTTGATGTCCATCTTGAAGGTGTCTCTCTTCTTTGAGGTGTAAATATGGCTTCTTGATGTCTTCCTTTCTTTGTTCTTTTGAAACTTTCCTTTCCTTGTGTAGATGATTGAATTGCAACATTATTTCCATCCTTTGAGAGTGAGGTACTTACTTCATGCTTCTTTGAAGTGCTTTATTCAACATGTGTAGCTTCCTTCTTGTATCAAAGACCTAATTTATCATTTGGTGATCTTTGACTATTCAAGATATCATTCGAGATTGTTGAGCTATTCAAGAATTTGTTTGACTTATCTACTTTCTTTATAATATCAACAACTTCATCTTCCAACTTATGACATGACTCTTCCTTTTCTTTTACTTGATTATTTAGTAATTCCTCTACCCTTTTGGTTCTTCAATTTGGGTCTTGAAATGGACATTAACTTCAAGACTTATGATAATCTCATCATCTAGATTCTTATTAACTTATATTTCATTCTTTAGTCTTTTGATCTCTTCTTCCTTTTCTTCTAATTGAGTCTTTTTACTTTCTTAATTTTCCTTGAGCATTTCCTTTCACTTCAATATATGCCTTTGATTATTTTTAAGAAACCTTTTAGCGTTATCATAACGATAGATATATTCTATGTAAAAATGGTCATAGTTGTATTAAAATAGACCCCATTCAACTTTCCTTTTAAGCTCTGATAGTTATTATTATACTTCTTCCATGGAATAACTATCATTTAATTCTACACATACTATCTCTAGATTTTCTTCTTCACTTGTAGAGAAATATTCAACATCATCACATTTTGAAATACTGCAATCAGGGATGTCTACGATATCTCCTTGGAAAAACATGACACTCCTGAGCTACTCCCGCGTGTGCTCTGCGTGAGAATCCCTCCATGGCTTCAGGAGGGGGCTTTGAGCATCCCCCTCATCCCACCCCAGAGATCTCGACCTTCAAAAAACTGGTAGAGGCATGTAGCAAACGACCAATCTTAGCCTCCCAGGACAAATTTGTGAAGAAGATGGACGACATCCCATCGGTAGATCTCCAAACTGAAGATCCCTGTTGTGTTGCCTTCAATATCGTTAAGGGAGACCTGATTGATCAATTTACTGGTTTATGGCATTCTCCAAGAGCCATCTAAGCATGGATTCAGAGGAACTTGAGACCTCTTGTCTCAAAAGACATCAAGAGCCATTTCTTCAGGAAAGGTTATTATGTTTTCATATTCGACAATGTTGAAGACAGGAATGTTATCTTCAGAAATAGACCTTATTTTATGGGCCCTTAGGGGATGTACCTGAACCAGTGGACTCCAAACTTTGATCCAGCCCAAGATGTGTCATCAACGGTCCCAGTCTGGGTGTGCCTTCCACACCTACCTCTGCATTGTTGGAGCCTGAAGTTCCTAGAATCGATTGGGAATGCTCTTGGAAAATACATTGACAGATTATAAAGGAAGGATCAATACTCCTACGCGTGAATCTGCATAGAGGTGGATCTAGAAATAGGGCTCCTGAAGCCCATCAAGATAATAGTGGTATATTGGTCACATGTATAAGAACTGGACTACGAGAAGCTCCCCTTCAAGTGCAGGTATTGTCATAGCTATGGGAATTTCGCAAGAAACTACAAAAATAAGCAAAGGAAGAAGGAGAAAAAATGAAATGGGAGCAATGGATGAAGGTTCAGAAGTTGACCCCTTCAAAGAATATCAATAAGCCTCGTTTGAAAGGGAATTCTGTAAGAGCCACTGTGCCCAACACAGTGCAGCCTCAAGTGGTTGGGAACCCAACTCCTATTCTGATAGAATCAACTTTGAACCCCTTTGAACCTCTCAACTCCCAGGAAGAACCTCTAGCTACAGCTCATGATTTGGATCAACATGCCTCCCCCCAGCTTTGGAAGAAAACAATATAGGTGCTCTTCCCACCCAACCAGAAAACCAAGTAGAAGGCTCTTCCTCCCCCTCCTACATAGATATGATAAGAAAGAAACTGTCAAAAATGTCAGGTTCATCAGAAGGAGATACTTTCGAAATACCATCAGAAAAAGAAGGAATGAAATCCATCAAAGAAGCAAGAGAGGAAGAAGCGGAGAGACATAAAATGCAGGGAAGCCAAACCACTCTTGAAATGTCTATTGGACGAAATACTCGAGCTAGGCCACCCAAGGGAGGCCCTTTTTCTTCCCATCCCAATAAATAATGCCTCTAGTCTCTTGGAACTATAGAGGCCTAGGGAATCCTATGAAAATTGAATTTGTGAAAGATCTATTGAAGATAGAATCACCAGAGATCCTCGTCCTCCAAGAGACAAAAATAGAAGGGGAATCCCTTCTAGATCTAAGTAGAATGAATTGGAAAAGAAATGGTGGAAAGGTTGTTAGCACAAGGCATACTGCTGGAGGGCTTGCCACAATATGGATTGAAGACCATTTTCACCTTGAAAGCTCCTTCGAGAAAAATCACTGGATCTATACATAAATCCACCTGAAAATAAGTAAGATCACTATCCTCTATTCAATATTTATGTCCTAGTTCAATTTATGGAGAAAAAAGAATGCTGGAAAACTCTTTCTAATTTTGTAGAAGCATACTCTCCCAAGAATATTATAATAGAAGGGGACTTAAATATAGTCCTGGAACCAAAATAAAAATGAGGGGGCATAATAAGAACAGATCATATACTCCCCCTTGTAGAGGATCTTATACAATAGTGGGACTTACTTGATATTAACCCAAAGAAATGTTTATACACATGGACAAATAATTGAACAGGGGCTGCTCACATTTCTGCTAGGCTTGGTTCCTAGTGCAAAGAACCCTCTTACTGGACAAGAAAGTAGTGACCACCAAAACCCTCCCAAAATTTACCTTAGACCACAAGCCCATTCTCCTACAATTGGATGAGGAAGAAGAATTAGGCCCCATCCCTTTTAAATTCAACCCTCAATGGATTGAGTAGGAAGGGTTCATGGAAGTAGTAATCAAAGACTGCTCCACTCCAGTTATTGGCTCAGCAATATTTGTTTGGGAACATAAATTAAAAGAAAAAAAATCATCTCTTAAAGAGTGGGTTATATCCCCCTCTACCCTTATCTGCAAAAAGGAAATATTTTGTTCAATAGCTAGTAGATTTTCAGATGGACATGGAAATTCAGGACATAACCAATCAGATCCTAGAGAAGGAACAAGTTGCCCAGTAGGTATCTCATAGAGCTTTACGATATGAAGAGGGGTACTGGAAATTAAAGTCCAAAAGCCTATGGTTGGAATTCAGTAACTACAACACAACCTTATTTCATAGGCATTTCAAAGCTCGTCACTCCCAAAATCACATCTCTGAAATCACTATAGATAATGCTATAGTCTCCAAAGGTTTTTCTCAAATAATGGCAGCATCAGAAAATCATTTTCAGAATCTCTACACAGAGGATGGAACAGGAAATGAAGGGTTCTCCACTGGCTTCCTTTCCCATATGCCTCATCTTGTCAGTAATGATATCAATGCAAGTCTCTTGAAACCATTCACTAAGGAGGAAATCAACAAGGTTGTTTGGGACATGGAATCTGACAAAGCCCCGGGCCTTGATGGATTTTCCATACACTTCTACAAAGCTTGCTGAATAATTATCAAGCTAGATTTACTAAGAATGGTTAAATATTTTCAACAAAAAGCCAAGGTGGGAGGCAGCACCAACTCCACTTTTCTTGCCTTAATCCACAAAGAAATCAACCCGGTCTCTTTTGACAGATTCATACCTATCTCGCTGTGCAATGCCTCCTATAAAATCCTCTCAAAGCTGCTGGAAAATAGACTAAAACCCCTACTTGGACAACTCATTTCCCCCACCCAAAGGGGTTTCATCAAAGGAAGGCATATCCTAGATAACGTGATTCTTGTACAAGAATCCATTCATTCAAGCCACCAGAGGAAGGAGAAAGCAATTCTTATCAAGCTTTACATGGCCAATGCCTTCGATTGAGTCAAGAGGTCTTTTCTGTACAAAGTGCTACTCTCTTGTGGCTTTAGCCAAGAATTTGTAAAGATGATCAAAGCCTACATTGAAAATCCCTAGATCGCCCCCCTAGCAAATGGTCAGCCTGCTAATTACTTTCAAGATTCAAGAGGGATAAGGCAAGGTTTCCCGTTATCCCCTTTTTTTGTACATTCTAATGGCAGACTCCCTGAGTAGAAAATTGATAGCGGGAAGGAACATTGGGGCGATTCTGAGCATTCGAATGGTGAAAGGAACAAAACCAATCAACCATGCTTTGTTTGCTAATGATTCCCTACTACTGGGAGGAGCTTCCCTTCAGATAGAAAGGGCTTTCAATGAGATTATTCAAAACTTTTGTTGCATCTTAGGAGAGTTGGTCAACAAAACAAAGAGTGTTGTGTATGGATGGAACATGAATGAACAAACCATTTTCAGAATTGCTGATATCTTGGGCTTCAATGGATTTGTTTCCTAGGAAAAAATCAAGTATCTAGGTCTTCCTCTAATGCTAGGAGAAAACAAATCCTCGCTATGGATGGAAGTCATTAGCATATTCAAATAAAAAATTGTAGCATGGGGAGGACAATGGATCAACAATCTTGGCAAACTAATTCTCATCAAAGTAGTCTTGAATTCACTCCCTTTATATCAGGCCTCTTTTCTTCTTTCTCCAAAGGCAATCATAAAGCAGATCTTGAAGCTAATCAGAGACATCCTTTGGTGAGGAGGAAAAGGAAATCAGTGTAAGTTCCATTTATTCAGTTGGGACATTGCAAAATGCCTAAAGAGAGAAGGAGGACTCAAAATAAGAGACCCTAGTCTGGCCAATATCATCTTAGGAGGTAAAATCCTATGGAAAATGTATTCCAACAGAAGTCACCATGTCAGCCTGCTCCTCCAGAAGAAGTACCTCAAAGGAACTTCTTTGAGAAATTTTCAGAATGACAATACCCCCAAAGGAACCCCGCTACGGAATCTCTGTAGAAAAGGCCTTGAATTATTTAAAAGACAACTCTTCAGAGTCCCCGGGAATGGTAAAAGAACTCAGCTCTAGACATATAGCATAATGGGAAAACTGCCTTTGGAAAATGCAGTGGAACTAACAAAAATTTGTGAGTGGATCTCCCAGCTTGGGCTCAAAATTCTAGAAGACATATTGGTGTAGGATAATGACAGTTTCTGGGTGGATTGGGTATTCCCTGATTTTCCAACGTACCATCTACACCAGAAACACCTCCTCCTCGAATCATTGAATGGGTCTTCTCCTGTAAGCCTTCACGAGGTCACTTGTTGGAGATGGGGGAAGACAACAATGTACATAGTCACCCAGGGCCATGCCACTTTACAAGTCCAACGACCTCCTCTCCTCAATCCCGTGATCCTGAAACAAGTATGGGAAAGTTACGACCTCCCAAAAATCAATTTTTTCACCTGGGTGCTCCTCCACGGGCGTGTGCTAACTGTAGAAAATATTGAAAAACGAGGCATCTATGGGCCTCATAGATGCACCTTATGCAGAATAAATTCATAAAATTTAGACCACCTCTTCGTGGATTTCCCTTTTTCCCAATCAGTTTGGACACACATGCTACAAGGCCTCTAGGTGATTGCTCCCTCTAAGATCACAATCAACACTCTTTTTGGATCTTGGAAATACCTATATCCAAGGGTTTTAAATTAGAATTCATCTTGGAATAGAATCTGGTCTTCCATCCACAACTTCATCTATTGGAAGATTTGGCTCTCAAGAAACGATCATATTTTTAACAATACAACACACACACCTCATACGATAGTAGCTAAAGCCAAAGTTTACTTGTTGAAAGCTTTGAACAATCACTCGAAAATTCTTGACACCTCTCTCACCCCAAAGGAGAGAAACTAGATGGGCACCCTCTTGACTCAGGGCAAGACAAAGATTCTAGTCTATCCATCTTCAAATCCCTCTTGGCGCATAAGAACTCTAGACGATGAATTCCAAGCCTAGTGGAGAAAGAAAAATAAGGTAACGATCTTCTTCGATGATGCCTCCAAAGGGAGTCCTGGGACATAAGGAGCTAGAAAAATTATATATTCCCACGACGGTTCCCACATAGACAGATTCAGTTGGGGGTTAGGTGAAAGCACAAATAACCAGGTCAAAATCCTTGGTCTATTAAAAGGATGCTAGATCACCCAGGAATATGAAAATAAATCTCTTCAAGTCTTCAACGACTCATAAATTTTGATAAAAATTGTAAACTCGAAGGAGCATTTCGCCAATCCGGCTCTCAGAAAGACTCTACAGAGACTTCAAGGTTCTTTAGAAATATTTGCCTCCTTTGATATTTATCACATCCTCCACAACTTGAATAAAGAAGAAGACAAAAAGGCAAATGAGGGATGAAACTTGCCACAAGGAGTTTTCAGGAAAAATGATGAGGCACCTGGGTACAGTCCCATTCCGTAAATATTAGGCTCAATACCATGCAAAAGAAAGAAAAGAGTAGTTTGTTTAATGGAAAAAGAGACAAATACTGAATGTAATTTTGGTTTATTAGGCCTTGGCCCAACTGCCTCCTATATCAATAAAATATAAACGTTTCAGTTAAAAAAAAAAAAATTGCAATCAGGGGTTTTTGGAGATTCTTTACCTTCATTGTTCTTGAAGGAGTTGTCTTTAGTGTCTTCCTTCCTTCTTTGGTATGTCTCCTCTAGTTTTAGCCATAGATCCTTGGTGGAAGTGCATTTTCCCATGCTCTCTTTGATAGAACTTGAGATACCACTAAGAATGGTCTTGAGAGCCACTACATCATTCGTCTTTTATTCCCTTTGAGATGCAAAATTTGACTTGTTCATCAAAGGAAATGATCCACCAATAATTGATTTCAAAACAACCGCTCCTATTTCCTTCAAGTGCACTTTCATTTCTATTCTCCATGTAGAATAATTTTCCTCATCAAGGATTGGAACTTAATCATCCATTTGTGTGTCCATGGATCTCCTCCAAGCTTTTTACATCTTATAGTGAAGGCCTTCACTAATACCAATTGTTGGACACACTGACCACACTGAGAGGGGGGGGGTGAATCATTGTAGGGCTCTTTTTAAAACTTCCCCTTCACAAAACTCCTTAGTTTACAATCACCAATTACTCATCACTTATTGTTGTCATTTATAACTAATTAAATGCGAAAATACATCAACAACATATACCAGCAACAAATATCATCAATAATTCATCACCACAAGGAACCCAAAGAACACAAGATGTATGTACAGTTTTCTTTTTACTACAGACTACAATCATTGGGTTATCAACAACAAGTGAATAGAGTTACAACTACACAAGAGCACCAACTCTATAATGCAATACTCAGGTTACACAACTCAACACCAACTGAGAAGAGGAATCAATCCTCAAGAGATACCAATATGTCAATAGGTATGCGACCTTTCATTAGTGCAACACGTGTATGTACGTGTCCTACTAGTAGTGCAACTCGCATATGTACTTGACCAGTTTGTACTATATCTTGCGCATGCCTTCTGAGTAATTAGGGTTTTATCTCTATGAAAAACACAGATCCTTTACAACCTTCAGTCACATCTACTTATTTGTTTCATTGTCCAACCTGAACCATAACCAATCTCAACACATCTATGCTCTCCCACAACTTACTCATGTTCCTCAACCATACAATATGAATGCTACTTAATCATGTGTAAGCAACTAGTATACTATGACTATCATATTAGTACTGAACCATAAGAGTGATTCTCACTATATCAATCAACCAACATAACCATATCACAACAACCATACCAAGAATTCCTTAAGCATTGACCATACAATAAGAAAGAGTATCTATCAAGACAACTATGTAACCATACCAGACTTTCTATGGTAGATCTAAGCCCATAGAATGAATATTTGGAACTTTCTTCAGACTTCAAGAACCTGGCATCAACTCACACTCAAGTCTCCATCGGTGTCCATGAGAACTTGCAATCCCTCTCTTACTCAGAATAGATCTTCAAGCTATACTCAAGAGATGATTTTCACAAGAGAACCTTTCTTCTTATTTATACTCTCCAAGTAGCTTCCTTATAAGCATCTTCTAGGCCACTTTGTCCACATAGTCACCTATGTCCAACTTTTCCCAATTTTCCACTTGTCCATGTATCCAATAGCCACTTGACCACTTAACCCATTTTCCTTATTTTAGGGTTAACCTTCTTATAACCACTTTCCATAATTAGAAAGTTCTCTATTTAAATAATCCTCTTTGATTTTGTCACTTCACTTTATTATTTAAATAATCCTTTTTGACTTTGTCACTTCACTTTATTATTTAAATAATCCTCCTTGACTTTGTAACTTCACTTTAAATAATCCTCTTTGACTTTGTCACCTCACTTTATTATTTAAATAATCCTCTTTGATTTTTTCACTTCACTTTATTATTTAAATAATCCTTTTTGACTTTGTCACTTCACTTTATTATTTAAATAATCCTCCTTGACTTTGTCACTTCACTTTAAATAATCCTCTTTGACTTTTTCACTTCACTTTATTATTTAAATAATTTCTTCTTTGCAAGCACTTTGACTTGTTTTTACCTTTTGGGGCTTCAAGCCAACATATGAGGGTCCTTCAACTTCATAAGGCCATAACTCTCAAACAGTGAGGAGTTATGTGACGTTCCACATACCACCAAAAATGGATTGACAAGCAATATACATCTAGGATAGTTTCACTGACAAATTCATTGATCTTAATCTCATTATTCCATAATTAATCATGGGTTCTCTAACCATACTTCTAGGATAACTCAACTGCAAAGCGTCTTCCCATGAAGGATTTCACCATAAGGGGACCACTTCGGAGTTCACCACAAAGCATCTTCCTATGAGGGATTTCACCATAAAGGGACCACTTTGGAGTTCATACATTTGTACAACCATGACAAGACAATAACCACTTTGGTGTTCATCGCAAAGTGTCTTCCCATGAGGGATTTCACCATAAGGGGACCACTTTGGAGTTCATCCATTTGTACTACCATGACACGAATACAGTGAGTCATCTTTACATCAATCCAACTATGCATCATATATCAATGAAAAATCATTGATCCATCTTCATCTATGCATACGACTATGAATCCTCTTGACATCAATCCATTGGCATCAAGGTCAATACATGATCCATCAATCACTACATCAATATACTATGGAAAGACATTGTTCCTTTCACATCAATCATTTGAGATCAATCCTTTGGCATCAATGAAAACATGATCCAACATAAACATACAATGAGATAAGATGTGAAGAGAGAGTATCACCAAGTACAACAGACACAGGGATGGTTGACACAAAAATTCAACAAAACAATAGATATACAAATCAGGCTTAAAATTGCCTTGAACATAAATCACGACACATTATATACATTATTTCATAATCAAAGTAGAATTTGTAAATTTTTAATTTTATTTCTTTCCATAATATTTATATGTATATAATGACATATTTTGATAAATTTTGAGTTATTTTGATAAATTTATATGTAATATGTTTTTCTCTAAAACTATATAAAATATTTTTTTTTTTATATTACTACAAAGATAAGGTTCTCAATCTAAATATCTTAAAAAATTTATTGGTTTGAAAGTCAACAATCATTAGAGATCCCTTCATTCAAGTTCGCACCATCATTTGATTAAAACATTTTTATCCTTAAAACATGATTATTCGAGCCAACACATATTTGCCCCTCAATTCCTAACAAATAAAAAAACCCACCTAACCAAAGCCCTCATGTCCAATGACTATTCTCTCTCTCAAATCAACCAAGACTTTTTCTTAGCCAAAAAACCTAAACAAAAATTCTTCTCCTCCTCCTCCTCCTCCCCGTCGTGTGCTCTCATCTCCCTTCCCTACATCTAAGACACCATTGATCTTATATCAAAAATCTTGTCTAAGAAGAATATCAAAACTTTATTCAAACCTTGTAAAACCCTCAAACAACTATTTATAACTCCGAAAGATAAATTTGACAAATCCCATGATACTGTGAAAAATATTATATATGCTGGGCCCATGAGTTTAACAAATCCCTCACTCTTGTGCAAAATATTATATAGGTCAAACTGATAGATCCTTCAAAGTCTATCTTAAAGAGAATATAGCTGATACTACCCACAACCGAATCCCAAAATATTCTATCATCAGAAACTCCTTTAAATACAAATAATTCATTTTCTTCGACCAAACTAAAATTCTATCCTCAAGCATTTATTATTCCTCATTCCTCATTAAGGAATCTCTTGAAATTGAAAATCATATTGGAATATTCACCAACATTGAGAGGGGGGGTTGAATAAATATTGAACAATTTTTATAATTTCAATCACAACATTAAATAATAAATTATTCCACTCACTTATAATTGCATTTAATATATCATAAACATATTACCATAAAAAATGAATCACATCATAACCATAGATACATAGTACACCAACATTTTACGTGGAAAGCCAAATGGGAGAAAACCACATACTTCTTTTTTAAAAATCAAAAGATTACATTTATAGGAAGCACCAACTTCCAAATTCTCCAGCACCAATTGGAAGGAGGTTCCAACCTGAAGGAAGCTACAACTTCTTGAATTCTCTAGGTCCAATTGGAAGGAGGCTCCAACCCCCTCAATTACAGGCTCCAACCTGGAGGAATCTTGAACTCCCTGTGTTCTCCAGATCTAACCGAAATGAGGCTATGACCTCATGATTTGCAGGCTCCAACCTAAATGAATCTCTAGTTTCATGTATTCTCTGGATCCAAATGGAAGGTGATGCAGGAGCATCACCAACTCATCAAGCGAGCAGCGCAAAAGCGGGAGACAGCTGGACAAGCCAACACAAATTTTGAAAACGCTTGGGGACTGTTGCACAAATATTAAATGAGTCATATAAGAAGAGGCACCTTTGTATGTTATAAATGGACCTTGAGTAGATAGCTCTCGTCCTTGGGTAGATAGTCGACATTTAATATAGTTAATGCTGGTAGATATGAATTTAATTCTAGATTTGACAGCTTTAGAGTCCAAGAGGGAAAACTGATATAGACACCCTCATTGTAACATTGTAACATAATTCATAAGCAGGAGGAAGAGCATACAGACAATTGTATGAAGAACACCCATGTACAGGAATTTGAATAAATAGAAGAAAACTTTGATTCAAATTCATGGTTTGTGTTAATTTCTTTGTGTATTGATGCTATGCTTATGAATATTTGCTTCCTGTCATACATTTGCTTCTATATGTTGTGTATGTGATTCCATGGTTGATTTGAAGACTGAGAGGATGAATGAATGAGTTTCCATTGTTTCTCTAATTGAGCCAGAGGATTCCTGCAAGGAGTGCAGTTGAATTGTCCGCAAGGAGTGCATCGACAGAAGGGTTCAATTAGAGATAGCTTTTGGTTCTCATTTCCTAGAAGGTGCAGTTGGGCACAAGAGTCGTGCAAAGAGTGCGCAGGCTGAGGGAAGTTCAGGGTTGTGAACTTGAGCAAGTAGACGAAGGACTGCTGCTATAGGAGTGCACAGAGTCTAAAGACTTCAACACTCAGTCGAGGTTGAAGAGTTTCCACAAGGAGTGCGTGCAAGAGGTTTCCAAAAAGACTCGAAGTCGTTGAAAAGCTCAGGAGGAGTAGGCCTTCGAATTCACTGAAGGATAAGCGCAGGGAAGCTGCTATTGAAAGTTCGAGGGAAGTGTTGCAGGTTGGTGAGTAGGTGAATGAGTCTCGTGGGGAGACACTTCTACATTCCGTGGGTTTTACAAAGGGAAAAGCGGACGGTCGAAATCCTTTGAGGAGATTTTGTGAAATTCCAAGGGACGTTGGATCTCGTGGAGGTGCAGGGAAGTTACTAGCATAGGCACGGAAGTATCCAAGCCCAGGAGGGGTATAGCCGTCGATCCGTTCCATAGGAGCCGTCAGATCTACACGTGACATCGCATATCGGGGAATCGCGAGTCAGAGCTCCAAGTCGTTGCAACAAGAATTGCGACCTCGTGAGACACGATATCCTGACGGAAGGGTTGTGTGGGCCATAGCCGAAGTTAGTGGAGGACAGGTGGCATGCCATATCGGGGATTGGGAAAAGGTAAGTCTCAAATCCTTTGGCATCATGATTCGCAGTCCCGCGAATTTCGAAATCCTGACCAGGTGACGGGACCATTGAATAGTCAACCCACATGAGCGTCGGAGGATCGGCACATTGGGGTTCGGAGTTTGGAAATTCTATTTGTTGTGGTCACGAGTAGCGATTTACCAATAGGGAGAAATTCGATAGAGAGATAAAAAGGTTAGCGTTGACTCACATCGGCTTTCAAGGAATCGTGAGGCACTAAACACGCGACCACAGAAGTCGTGACTTCGCGAATTCTGATTTCCCGATCATTAAGGGAGATCAGTTGAAGAGTTGCTGTGGGTAAGGAAAATTCCCGATAGGGAATTAGAAGAACCTTGGCGTTCTTCGGGCCGAGGAGAAGAAGATCATGTGTGAGCGGGCGTACTCCGAGGAGTGCGGTTGCATCAAAGTGGTATCAGAGCAGGAGTATCTCTTTTCTTTCTGTAGCAACGAAGAAGGAACTTTGCCATGCCACCAAGGAAAGAAAGACAGTCACCTGACCCGGAGGATAGGGAGGTGCGAAGAAGAGGCCGACAGGTAGTCAATCCAGAAATGGAAAGGGAAATACGTGATCTTTGAGCAAGACTTGAGGAGATGGAGACAATGTAAAGATGCACAGCTAGTGCAGGGATCTCAGTGATTTCGAAAGCGAGATTGAAGCTGAACGAGAGGAGGAAGTTGCAGCTAAAGATGCAGCAAATGAACGTCTAATTAAAGCTATCGCCAGGATGGGTGCAAAGGCGAAGATGGACATTCCAATTTATGAGGGAAATCTGGATGCAAAGGAGCTACTAGATTGGATTAGAGCTCTTGACACCTACTTCGATTATGAGGATATCGAAGAGGACAATAAGGTCAGACATGCTGTCACACGCCTAAAAGGACATGCAACATTATGGTGAGACGAGCTACAAGCAGATAGATGCTGCAAAGGAAATCAAAAGATCAAGAGTTGGGATCGAATGATTGTGAAGATGAAGGCAAAGTTCATTCCGAGAGACTATCAAATCACTCTGTTCAAGAGGATGCAGAACCTGAGACAGAAGCTGATGACAGTGAAAGAATACACTGAATAATTATATCGACTAAACATCAAGTCAAGTTATTTGGAGAACGATGATGAGAAGGTTGCTAGATATCTGAATGGTCTAAGATATGACATTCAGGATGAACTAAGCATGGTTACCATCAGGAAGGTGGAGGATGCTTATCAGATGGATTTGAAAGCTAAAGAGAAGCTGAGCCGTAAGCAAGGTCAACGAGGGCGAGGTAGGAGTCAGCCCAGAGGCAAGTCAGTTGCCCAGGACAAATACCAGAAGCCCAAGGAGGAATGGAAGAAACCTCAGGGTAAAGTTGAAAGAGGTGGGACCTCACAGAGAGGGCCATATGTCGAACAGAGAGGGCAGCATAATGAGTAGAAGGGAGATTATGTTGACGCAAACACTTTTCCTCATACTAGAGGTAGATGTGGAATCATCACATGCTTCACATGTGGGAAAAATGGGCACAGGTCATTCAAGTGTCTAGAAAAAAAGAAGGATGGTGGAGAAGCTCACATCACTGAAGCACAAAGGCAGGATGTTGAGGCTGAAGGTGCAGAAGGTGGAAGATCACTTGCGATGCATAAAGTCCTTTTGACACCCGAGAAGGAGGTGGAAAGCTTAGTCCAAAGGACCAGACTCTTTAGGACTGCATGCAAGACCAAGGACAAGGTGTGCAAGGTCATTGTTGACAGTGGTAGCACGAATAATCTTGCTTCAACCGAGATGGTGGAGAAACTGGAGCTGGAGACAATCGATCACCCGAGTCCATACAAAGTTTCATGGCTACAGAAGGGACATCAGGTAAGTGTCACTAAACAGTGTTTAGTTGAATTCAAGATAGGAGGGTATAATGATAAAGTACTTTGTGATGTCATTCCCATGGATGTATGTCATCTATTGTTGGGTATATCATGGCAATATGATCGGAATGTGATTCATGATGGGAGAATGAACACATATACCCTGGAGAAGAATGGGAGAACCCATATGTTTCTCCTGATAAAGGAGAAAGAGGTGAAGCCGGAAGTAAGCAACACAATACTTCTCATGAGTGGGAAGGAACTTCTTATGGAAGTGAAGAAGAAAGAAGATCCACAATTCTTTGTGGTCAGAAAACCGAGGATTGTTCTGACTAGCACAAGAGTGGATGATCTACCAGAAGAGATTCAAGAATTGCTGGAAGAGTTTACTGACATCATAGTGGATGAATTACCTCATTCATTGCCACCAATGAGGAGTGTGAGTCATCATATAGACCTCATACCAGGGGCCATTTTTTTGAACAAAGCTACGTACAGGTTGACGCCACAGGAAAATGAAGAGGTTAAAAAGCGGGTCCAAGATTTATTGGACAAAGGATTGGTCAGGGAAAGCTTGAGCCCATGTGTTGTTCCGACAGTACTTAGTCCAAAGAAAGATGGAGGTTGGAGAATGTGTACTGACTCGAGGGCGATAAATAAGATAACCATCAGGTATAGGTTTCCATTTCCGAGAATGGATGATTTAATGGATTGCTTGAGTGGGGCAAAATACTTTTCAAAGATTGATTTGAAAAGTGGATATCACCAGATTCGCATGAGGGAAGGTGATGAGTGGAAAACAACGTTCAAGACTAACGAAGGTTTGTATGAATGGTTAGTCATGTTGTTTGGCTTAACGAATGCGCCAAGTACCTTTATGAGGTTAATGAATGAAGTCCTGAGGGAATTCATCGGAAAATTTGTCGTCGTATATCTGGATGACATACTGATTTTCAGTAAGACAAAGGCTGAACATATGAAACATTTGGCCATTGTGATGAGGAAGCTACAGCAGGAGAAGTTGTTGATAAATATGAAAAAGTCCTCATTTATGCAGACATAACTCATCTACTTGGGATTTGTCATATCGACGAATGAATTGAGGATGGATCCAAGTAAGGTAGAAGTAATTAAGAATTGGCCATCACCGAGGAATGTATTCGAGGTGAGACGTTTTCATGGTTTGGATAGTTTCTACCAGAAATTCATCAGGAATTTCAGTGGAATTAGTGCAACGATGATGAACAATGTGAAGAAGCGGCATAAGTCTTTTCACTGGACAACAGAGGCTGAAAAGAGCTTCAATCTGTTGAAGCGGAAGATCATGGAACAACCAGTGTTGGTGTTGCCAGATTTTCAAAAAACATTTAAGGTGGAATGTGATGCAAGTGGGTTTTCCATAGGAGCGGTCTTGAGTCAGGAAGACAGGCCGATTGCATATTAAAGAGAGAAGCTTGATGAGGAAAAAATGAAATACTCCACGCATGATAAGGAATTTTATGCTATCATACAAGCACTGAAGAAGTGGAGGCATTACTTGATCCCAAAAGAATTTGTATTGTATAGTGATAATCATGCATTGAAGTTTGTGACTCAATAGGAGAAGTTGAATCAGAAACATGTAAAATGGGTAGAGTATATGCAGAATTTCACATTTGTGATTAAGCATATTTCGGGTATTGCTAACAAAGTTGTTGATGCTTTGTGCAGAAAGTGTTTATTGTTGCAGGAGTTTCGAGTCAAAACATTGGGTTTTGAAAATCTCAGGGACATGTACGCAGGTGATGCCGATTTTGGAGAAGCGTATGAAGCAACTGAGAATCCAGTTCTCAAAGATAGAAGCCCTTGGATAGATTAAATGATCCAGGAAGGATTTTTGTTCAGAGGCAACCAACTGTGTATTCCAAATTTCTTCATGAGGGAGAACATGTTGAAGGAGAAGCACAGTGGTGGATTGGCAGGACACTTTGGCCATGAAAAAACATTCGCTAAGCTGAATGAATCATACTTTTGGCTAGGAATGCAAGCAGATGTCAAGAGGTTTGTTGACAGATGTCGAATTTGCTAGCATTCAAAGGGAAGAAAATAGAATGCAGGTTTCTATCAGCCATTTCCCATACCAGAGAGGCCATGGGAGGTGATAAGCATGGATTTTGTATTGGGATTGCCAAGGATGCAAAGAGGATTTGATTCCATCTTTGTAGTAGTGGACAGGTTTTCTAAGATGGAACATTTTATCCCATGCCATAAAACCAGCGATGCGACTCATATCACAAATATGTTCTTCAAATAGGTTATTCGACTCCAAGGATTGCCGAAAAGAATAGTTTCAGACAGAGACACGAAGTTCATAGGGAATTTCTGGAGGACGCTGTGGACGAAATTGGGAACTAACTTGACGTTTAGTTCTGCTTATCATCCTCAGATGGATGGACAAACAGAAGTGGTCAATAGAAGTCTGGGAGACTTGCTGAGAAGCTTGGTGACAGAGCACCATAGCAGCTGGGATAGCATATTGCCACAGGCAGAGTTTGCATACAATGAATCAGTGAACAGGAGCACAGGAAAGATTCCATTTCAGGTTGTATATGGGATGCAGCCGAGTGGAGTTTCTGAACTATGGGATTCAGAACAGACTGCTACTAGCAGCGCTAGTGCAGAAGAATTCGCTGAGGCAATGAAAGAACTTCACAGCCAGGTGAAGGAGCGATTGCTCAAGTCAAACCATGAGTACAAGCGCAGAGCAGATTGACATTGGAGACAACTTTAGTTTGAAGTTGGTGATCTAATTTTGGAACATTTGAGGAAAGAAAGGTTCCCGAGGGGAACATACAATAAGTTGAAAATGAAGAAAATCAGGCCATGCAAGGTCTTGAGAAAATTTAGAGAAAATTCTTATGAGATCGAGTTACCTGATGGGATTGGGATATCTCCGATATTTAACATCGCAGATTTATACCAATATAGAGATAAAGAAGAAGAAATTGCAACTGAGCAGCCAGTGATCCAGTGGATGAAATAGATGCCAATTGCAGAGAAGCCGCAGATGGAATGCATACTGGACAAGAGAGTGAGTAAGAAGACCAGGAGGAAATAATACTATGAGTATCTGGTCAAATGGAAGAACCACCCAGTGGAAGATGCCAGCTGGGAGAGCGAAGCAGTGATACAGAAGCATGGACATACCGTGCGGGAGCTCATGGACAGGAGCCCATGAAAGTTTTCAAGTTGAGGAGTATGATGCAGGAGCATCACCAACTCATCAAGCGAGCAACGCGGAAGTGGGAGACAGCTGGACAAGCTAGCACAAATTTTGAAAACGCTTGGGGACTGTTGCACAAATCTTAAATGAGTCATTTAAGAAGAGGCACCTTTGTATGTTGTAAATGGACCTTGAGGAGATAGCTCTCGTCCTTGGGTAGATAGTCAGCATTTAATATAGTTAATGCTGGTAGATAGGAATTTAATTCTAGATTCGATAGCTTTAGAGTCCAAGAGGGAAAACGGATATAGACACCCTCATTGTAACATTGTAACATAATTCATAAGCAGGAGGAAGAGCATACAGAGAATTGTATGAAGAACACCCATGTACAGGAATTTGAATAAATAGAAGAAAACTTTGATTCAAATTCATGGCTTGTGTTAATTTCTCTGTGTATTGATGCTATGCTTATGAATATTTGCTTCCTGTCATACATTTGCCTCTGTATGTTGTGTATGTGATTCCATGGTTGATTTGAAGACTGGGAGGGTGAATGAATGAGTTTCCATTGTTTCTCTAATTGAGCCAGAGGATTCCTGCAAGGAGTGCAGTTGATTTGTCCGCAAGGAGTGCATCAACAGAAGGGTTCAATTAGAGATAGCTTTTGGTTCTCATTTCCTCGAAGGTGCAGTTGGGCACAGAAGTTGTGCAAAGAGTGTGCAGGCTGAGGGAAGTTCAGGGTTGCGAACCTGAGCAAGTAGACGAAGGACTGCTTCTGTAGGAGTGCGCAGAGTCTAAAGACTTCAACACTCAGTCGAGGTTGAAGAGTTGCTGCAAGGAGTGCATGCAAGAGGTTTCTAAAAAGACTCGAAGTCGTGGAAAATCTCAGGAGGAGTAGGCCTTCGAATTCACTGAAGGATAAGTGCAGGGAAGCTGCTATTGAAAGTTCGAGGGAAGTTCCGCAGGTTGGCGAGTAGGTGAATGAGTCTCATGGGGAGACACTTCTACATTCCATGGGTTTTACAAAGGGAAAAGAGGATGGTCAAAATCCTTTGAGGAGATCTCACGAAATTCTGAGGGACGTTGGATCTCGTGGAGGTGCAGGGAAGTTACTAGCACAGGCGCGAAAGTATCCAAGCCCAGGAGGGGTATAGCCGTTGATCTGTGCCATAGGAGCCGTCAGATCTACACGTGACATCTCATATCGGGGAATCGCGAGTCAAAGCTCCAAGTCATTGCAACAAGAATTGCGACCTCGCGAGACATGATATCCCGACGGAAGGGTTGTGTGGGCCATAGCCGAAGTTAGTGGAGGACAGGTGGCACGCCATATCGGGGATCGGGAAAAGGTAAGTCTCGAATCCTTTGGCATCAGGATTCGCGATCCCATGAATTCTGAAATCTCGACCAGGTGATGGGACCGTTGAATAGTCAACCCAAATGAGCGTCAGAGGATCGACACATCGGGGTTCGTAGTTTGGAAATTCTATTTGTTGTGGTCACGAGTAGCAATTTCCCGATAGGGAGAACTCCAATAGAGAGATAAAAAGGTCAGCGTTGACTCACATTGGCTTTCGGGGAATTGTGAGGCACTAAACACGCGACCACAGAAGTCGCGACTTCATGAATTCTGATTTCTTGATCATTAAGGGAGATCAGTTGAAGAGTTGTTGTGGGTAAGGAAAATTCCTGATAGGGAATTAGAAGAACCTTGGCATTCTTCGGGCCGAGGAGAAGAAGATCCCGTGTGAGCAGGCATACTCCGAGGAGTGCAGTTGCGTCAGAAGGAGGCTATGACCCCATTTCCTTACCCCTTTCTTCCCCTTGAAATATAAGTGTAGACTAAACCTATCATAGAAACTGTCACTAATAATCAACTTGTCATTAATAATCAACCTGTCACTGGTAATCAACCTATCACTAATAATCATTGTCTTTGATAATCAACCTGTCACTATCATCATCCAACTTGTCACTATCCCTATCACCAATATTGATACCTCATCATCAATAACATCACCAATAAGACTGGATCCACTCTCATAAATCATACACCAATACCATCACCAAGATGTTCATCAAATCATATATTAAGACATGTGTAGCATATTATCCATGGAACAAGCATGTTCCATAACATCCATAAACCATGTACTAAAGCATGTACCATAACATCCATCAACCATGTACTAAGATATGTTCCATAATATCCATCGACCATGTACCAATATGTGCCTCAAACATGTAAACATATACCAAAGTACATCTCAAATTATCTACTCAATATCCAAGATCCTCCTCAAACCATATGCCAAAAGCATGCCTTAAGCATGTGCCAAAACATCTAAGATATGCCTTAAGAATATACCATAACCATCAAAATATAACACATAGAACTCATACCTTTAGTCATGTATCAACTTAGTGTATGTGACCACAGACCTGCAAACCTTCCTCAACTTCAAAAACAAGAGAATAACAACTTCATCAAACTTTACCTCAGTCTCACTGGACTAGTTTTTGGATTAGTCACAAACCCTAAATTTCAAAAATAAAAACTCCATAGTTGTAATAAATAAAGGTATGAAATTTGTACCCAATATTCTTCAATATATTATCTAAAATTCGTCCAAGTTTCACTCCTTGAATTGTCCCTGAAAATGAGCTATAGAGAAAAATGACAAACCTTGTGGAATTATGGCCTATTCTGAAGAGCGAACTTGTAGAGAATTCCATGCATTTAATATTTTATGTATGGTTATGAAACTAATACCCAACATACTAGAGACTATTATTTCCAATGCAACTGGTCTCACAAAATTTGGATTCTCTATGAAGAAGTTATGATTTTTTTTTCTCATAACACCTTTTTGAGACTAGTTTCAAGACTAGTGAAAAACCCTATCTTCCACAGAGTGTATCTCCAAAAATACAACGACCAAAAAGATGAAATTTTTTCCATAGGTACCCTAATATTCCTTATCAAAATCCTCCATGTTTCTCTATCTGAATCATTATATAAAACGTTTTATTGCGAAAATGGTAATATGACATACCTTAGAGAACATCTTAACAAGACTTCATCCTCCCTTGAAATTTCTCCCTTATTCCCTTCATATTCCCTATGAAATTCACCTAGGATATCCTTGATTACCTCATATAAAAATTAATTGATTTGATGTAACAAATGAACTCCTAGGTGTCTTATTTATACTAATTCTGGCACCCTCATTTTAGGGTCAACTTGACCCAAATAAAAATCAATTTATTTTTTAATGATTATTCCATTGGGGCCGACTTTACCAGTAATATCCTAAATATTATTTTTTATATTCATTGCAATGGGTCTGACTTGTAACTTCTTGTTTGCAACAAATTTTCCTCTTTTAATTAATTTGGGGATGATTTGTCACTTCTTGTTACAACTGTTTAGGGATTCTTAACCATACCTCGGGGCTTCCATCTTCAAGAAGGAATGTCTCTTCAACCATGAGGAACCACGTGGAATACCACCTACCACTGGAAATGAAATCAAGGAAACTATACATCTATAAGAGTTTTGAATGCATTAGTAGATCCCATCATCCTCTTTTTCCTCAAACAACTTTGAGCTTCATGACCACATCTCTGTGATTCTTGTAGATTTCTTCAAAGTGTCTTCTCATGAGGGCCATGATTGAAGCTATGCCATAATAGGATGGATTTGGAGACTTCTCCAAATACACCCATCACTTATTCCTTCAAAAAAACCCGTCACTTTTAGAGGCTTCTTCTAGGGTCTACATGCTACTTCTATGGTTGACATCAATGCTTATAGAATTATTCTAGAGTTGGCATCAATGAAAACTAAATTTCCAACAATCTCCCCCTTTGAAATTGATGTAAACACTCATAATCCATCTTTGACTAATTCTCTAGATATTTCTCTCCTCATGTTTCTCTCCCCTTTTGACATCAATGACAAAGGGTGACTCTCTTTGGGGCTTCTCCCCCTATCTTCATGCCTCTGATCTTTCTCTCATGATATTTCCCTTTGATATAAATGGAAAAGAGTAATTCCTCCTAAAAGTATGCCTTCTCTGAAGAATATCTCTCTATATTCATGCACTCCCCTTGTCTTCATGCTTCTGAACTTTCTCTTCTTCTTTTTTTCTTTCTCTTATCCTTTGTCATTAACAAAAACTTCCTATGATGTCTCCTCTCCCCTGTTTTGTTTTGCAAAATGTTGTGTAGATCGATGTGGGGATTTCTATATATGATTTATTTCCTATCTTCTGGTTCTTCTTGTCCATTGGTGCTTCCTCTTTTAATATTCATATTTACTGGGAGTCTCTAATTCAGATGGATCAAAAGAATACTTCAAACAACTCTGATGTTGATTTATCTTTCTCTTCTCCTATAGATTCTTCCTCTTCTTGAATTTTGACATCTTTCTCTTCATCATCATCCTAAATTATGACATCTTCCTCTTCTTCCTCTTCCTAAATTCTAACACCTTCCTCTTGGCCTATGCATTCATCATGATCTTGCACTATTGTAAATCCTGAGAATATGATTCCTGAGATTTCTCCATTCAAGTTTTCTTCCATTACATGTTCTCTATTCAGCTATTCTTGCTTTCTTTTCCAAACCTCATTGCATCTAATATCAATGTTTTCTTTCGTGGAAGTATCCATCATGCTCGTACAATCACATGCTATGTGTCCATAGGTGTGGCATTTGTAACATTCAATATTGTATGGAGCCACATAAGCATTTCTTGTCTGAAAATTTCTTCCATATGCTATGTAGTTTACAAATTTATGTCCAAAGTTATTACAAATAAAAAAATAACCATAAAATAAAATTTGATACATGGAAGTAAATGATCTTCTTTGTCATTTGTTCCTTCTGAATTCATTCCTTAGATGATCACGATATTCTCTTCTATTGTTTCCTTCATAATGATTGAAGCTTCTTTGATGCATGAAATTGGAAGATAGTCTTTGATATCCATCTCTTATGTAATATTCTTCTTGATTCTTGTTCATTTATGGAATGTTCTCCTTTGACGACTCCCATTCTTCCTTCTTGATAGGGATTCTGATGACTTAGCCTTCTCTTCATTCTTCCTTTCTAGTAACATGTAACATTTTTCTTCAAATTTATTTAATGTTAGTGTGGAGCTTCTTCTCTCTTCAATGTTCTTATTGAGCTTGAAAAATTTAACCTTTAATGTGACAACTTCTTCTTGAATCTTCTCACAATATTCTTCTTTCTTCATCATCTAGATTTTCATTACTTATTCCATTCTATTTCTTTCTTCAAGTTGAGTCTTCAAGGTGATGTTTTCTTATGAAAAGTGGTTTCCCCTGCGTTGATCCCACCTAACGTGGCACATCCACAACATTTCATACCCCCCCTCCTATTTTTTCTTACCTCCTACCCCCATCAAAAATCTACCCGAACCACCAGCTAGTACCAATCACCTCACTCTGCCACCATAACCGTATTTCTACCCACCATATGTCCCAGCCTACATACCCGTTTCCCAATTAAAATACTTCCCATGACTGTTAACCGCACCATCACCACCCGCACCATAACCGACACCTATTGCACACCTTTAAACCTCGTTTCATCACCCTATAACGCCATTTTCTGATACAGAAACCGTGGACACCATGCCGAACCAAACTTCCAAGCTAACCACCATGACCTTTCATTGTCAAGAGGCATATTTTCCTCGAGTAATCATAGTTCTGCCATCAATTTACATTAATCTCTGTCAATCATGGCCCCCAAGAATAAATATGTTGATATGTCTGAGAACTTGATCCTTCCCCCTCCTGTCGACCTACACCACATCCCTCTAACGGATAAATAATTTAAAATCACAGAGTCGAGGTGCGAATTCGTCTTCTTCAAATTACACTCTTTGCTAAAAGACATCTTTCTAGACTAGAGTGATGAAATTGGACTCTGGGGGTCCAATTTACCTCTGTATATGTTCCCCCAAACTCACCATTTTCCCGAATTCTCCCTTAGATGCCAAGCTCATTATTTTCCTAGCTAAAGGGACATTGTTTCCTCCTCTAGTGAAAATCTGTTCACAGTCACCTCTTAAGCCATTAACCAAATGTTGCAAATTCCAAGAAATGACTTTGTGATCCTTTTTCCATTGAAGCCCTAAATGACCTGTAGCAGAAGCTCACCTTCCCCCAAAGAGCCTATATTTTTGAGAGTTTTCTCCTTGAGGATGCTCAATTACCTAAGAAAAATCCACCTTACTCATCCTCCATATTCACTGTCAAATCCAAGCAGATCATTTCCATGCTTTCTTACCTGTTAGGTTATTTCTTAGATGAATGGGTAGATGAGCCTATTCTAGGTTTTCTATCTATAATTTCCATAGAATAAGAGTTTCACTCAAATTCAATTCAGTCAATTTTTGGCTGATGACATTCATGATCATATTTCCAGGTTTCCAACTGAAGGAATGCTCATATATTCCTCATTTATGGTTTACATGTTCTTATTTTTCAATCAGACAAGTTTCCTTGTGCACTTCAGAAATTAAATTAGGAAGGGAGCCCACAGTCAATGACCTCATGGAGCTCATTTGTGAGGAAAAATTAAACAGAGTTCATCTTCAAAGAATACATAGATCAGTTCATTCACCCAATTTTTTGCATGTTGAACAACATCACAAAGCCAAGGACTAATGAAGAAATTTAGACAATCCTACACCTTTTTGATCTAGCTAAGATATGGGATTGGTACTTATACCAGAACCACACATAGACAAGAGTGTATGGGTGTGAGATGCCACCTTATAGATTTCCTAAATACCTCCCTATGAGGATTTTTGCATTATAATACATAAGGCAGATGGTAAATTCAGATGACATTCACTTTCTTGTAGCAAAGAAGAAGTCCCAGATCAAGATCAAGACTGAGATTGGCCCTTTCATCTGCAACAACAAATCATAAGGAGAATAAGTTGATAACCTCTTGAAACATATGAGGTTTACTCTGAGTTCCACTTGGTCATATGACCCATTTGGTGTCATATCTAAACTCAGAGTCAAACATAGAAGTATTCCTTATGCTCACACACAGAAGCCAAAGGTGGAGAAATATATGAACCAGGCAGAGTGGTTGGAGAACACCTTACTAGAAACAAAATAACAACCTGCCCCTGTAACTGCTTCATGTACCAACAAACCCCAAAATCAAGTATAGAATATATCAATAAAGGAGGTTTCTCCTTCAGTCACAGAGGTATCAACCGAGGACTTCCAAGTTTACAGAAAGAGGGCTAAGATTAGTCATGCACTAGATTTGATCAAGGAAGAATAAATGCAGTCCACCATAGTCTTGGAGGGACCACATTCTTAAACCTATTCAGGCAATTAGTTTATAGTTTCTACATCATAACCAACATCTCAAAGACACCAAGACACTACTCTTATAGCTGAATCAATTCATGGGAAAATAGAGTCAAACATTTTTGACAAGTATAAACAGATCAAACAAAGAAATGAAATCCTCAACAACAACACCTATGCTTAGTTACGGAAGTAGACCTCCACTTCTCAACATAGAGTGTTTTCATCCTTTGACACAGAAAGAGGAAGAATGAAAATGGAATTATTGCAAGAGAAAACAACATTTACTACACCTTGGGGCACTTTCATGTATGTGAAATGCCCTTTTGTTTAATGAATGTTGGGGATACATTTAAGAGAGAAATGGATATTGATTTTATGGATGAACTTGGAAGATTCATTGTTATGTACCTGGATTATATCACTATTTTTTCAAAAAGAAAATGAAGAACACTTACTCCACCTTAGAAGAGTTTTTGAAAAATGAAGGATATTTGGAATTTCACTTAATCCAAAGAAAACATTGTTTGTTCTAGAAGAAGGTAAACTGCTTGGACATATCATATCAAAGGATGGAATTAAAATTGATCCTAGAATAATTGAATCCATTCAAAAAATATATCATCCCAGAAACATAAAATAATTATAGTCTTTCATTCGACAAATAAACTTTCTAAGAAGATTTATCCCTAACTTGGCATAACTTCTCATAAATATAACAAATATGTTGAAAAAAGACACAAAAATAAAATGGAACATAGAATAAAATAATTCCTTTGATCAGGTGAAACAAGACTTAACACAAGCCCATGTGCTTATTAGCCTTGATTACACAAAATCTTTCCTCGTATTCTCTTTTCCTCTGACCATACTATTACAACAGTTATTTTTTAGAAGATTTGTGAAGGCCATGAACATCCTATTTCTTTGTTCAGTAAATCCTTGAGATATGTTGCATTGAATTATAACATCATGTAAAAACAAGATTTTTCTTTGGTGAAAGCAGTTAAAGATTTCAGAGGATATATTCTCCACTCACACGTTATTTCTTATGTCCCAAACTATGTGGTAAAAGATATTCTGAACCAAGACAATCCTGATGGAAAAAGGGGTAAATGGATTGTTGTTATCCTTGAATATGATATTGAGATCAAACCAACTAAGCTCATCAAGGTTCAAGGATTGGCTAAATTGTTGGCTAAGTCCAATTTTCATGCTTTGAATATTAATTTTCTAGTTGTAGTGGATGAACAAGAAGAGCAGGCGACTCCCCAAGTTAAAGAGGTTTTCTCAACCTATCCCTGGCATGAAGATGTGATTTTTGTTTTACATCATTTACAATCTCCTCCTAGTTTAACCAAAACTAAAGCTATATTTCTTAAACTTAAAGCTATGAAGTATTGTATTTTAAATGGAAATTTGTATTGGAAAGATGTTGAAGGGATTATACTAAATTGTTTTTTGAAAGATGAGGTTGATACATCTTTCGAGGAATTTCATGAAGGAGATTGTTGTGGACACTTGAACTGGAATACCACTTCTAAAAAAATTCTAAGAGTTGGTTTCTACTGGCCAAATTTATTTGTATATGTCCACAAGAAAGTGACCTCCTTTCATAGATGTCAAATCTTTGAAGGCAAAAGGAAACTTCTTCCTTTATCCTTGAAACCAATTTCAATTGAAACTCCTTTTCAAAAATGGGGTTTGGATTTCATTGGAGAAATCCATCCACCATCATTAGGCCAGCACAAATGGATTATCACAACCACTGATTATTTCACCAAGTGGATTTAAGTTGTACCCACAAGACAAGACATTGATGATGTGATCATTATTTTTTTGGAAACTAACATTCTTTCAATATTTGAATGTCCCAAAAAAATTATCACTGACAATGCAACAACATTCAAATTAAAGAAGATGGTAGATTTTTGCAGCAAATATCAAATCACCTTAGGACACTCTACTTCCTATTACCCTCGGGGGAATGGATTAGCAGAGTCTTCAAACAAGATTCTGGTCAACATCATCAAAAATTTGTTGCAGGACAACAAAAATTCATGGAACAATAAGCTGGTAAATGCACTTGGGCATACATACTTACTACAAAGAGGTCAATTGGCATGTCCCCATACCAGTTGGTCTATGGAATGTATGTTGTGTTTCTCACTTCTTGAGGTGTCCCTGTCATGAAATTATTTTAGGAAGTACAAGTAGAACAAAATGACATCCAAAGGAGAATTAATCAAACTATACAGATGCAACAGTCCAGAGAAGAGGTCTACAACCAAAATCAAGTGATCCAGGAAAAGAACAAGAAGATATATGATAGAAGGACCAAGGTTGATGACTTCCAGATAAGAGACAATGTACTAAAATGGGACTCAAGGAATGAAGAAAAGGGAAAGAATGGAAAATTTGAAAATTTATGGAAGGGTCCTTTCACAATCCATGATTATAGAGGAAGTAATGTATTTTTGATCAAGGATATGGATGGAGCATACCTGCCAGGAGGACTTGTCAATGGAAGAATGCTCAAGAATTATGTTTCATAGGAATGGAATGTTTCCTCACTCAAATAATTGTAAATACCATTTTACTTTTTCTCTCATGAGTAGGTAACTTTATCAGTGGTTGAATATTGAAGAGAAGGCCCTAATCCCCTGATCAGTTGTCATCAGATTTACATTTACAATAAAACTAATCAAAATGCAGAAAGTACTAGAGAAGATGATTCAAGGGAACTGATAGCTAGTTATTGGCACCTCACAAGGAGAGCACCATCCCCAATTTGAGCAACTGTTATAACCCTATATTTCATAGTATCACCCGGTGATTGAAATTTATTCCTCCAGTCATTTTACTTTGTAAATAATATTTCATTCTACAAATTATTTACAAAAAGAAAAAGAAAAAGAAAAAGAAAAAGAAAAAGAAAAGGATAAAAATAGAAAAAATGAAAAGAGGGTATAAAAGAAAGAAAGAAAAAGAAAAGGAAAAGAAAAGGAAAATAAAATAAAATAAAATAAAAGAAAAAAGAGAAAAATATAAAACCCCATCAAAAATAAATTTGGTTTGAATCATACTGTATAATCATGATCAAACTCTTTAAATTTGTATTGATAGGCTAGAGAATAAGTTTGGTCAAACTCTATAATCTTGGCCAAATTAGTTAGGTTAGAGAAATAATTTATCCAAGAGTCTAAGCTAGATTAATATGTTAGATAACTAGGTTAGAAGATAGGTTAGTGATTTTTGTTTCAAGAAAAAATGAAAGGGGATGTCAAAATACCCCTTGTTTGATTACATTTGATTATTGTAGCTTAGGAAATTAAAGTCATGGTGTAAAGTTTAAAAAGTAATCTTAGCGCTACCTAACACATTAGTTTTATCTTAAGTTTGCTATTGGACAAGACATTCTGTCTTATAGTGTTTAAGTCTAGCACAGATCTACATCGGTGACACCCATCACCTCATACATGAACGGTCCTCAACGCTTTTTGGACCCCCCCTCAACCTTTCTTCCTTTGACGGTGGGGGCGAGCAGTTATAAAAGTGGTTTCCCCCATGTCGGTCACACCTAAGGTGGAACGTACACAACATTTCAGACCCCCCCCTCTATTTTCTCTTACCACCTAACCCACCCCCTCCGAAATCTACCCAAACCACCACCCAATGCCACTCACCTCACTCTGTCACTGTAACCCTATTTCTACCTGCCACATGCCCCGTCTTACATACTCGTTACCCAATTAAAATACTTCTCATGACCGTTAACTGCCCCATCACCACCACATGACATAACAGATACCTATTGTACACCTTTAAACCCTGTTTCATCACCCTGTAATGCCATTCATTGATTCAGACACCGTGGACATCGCGTCGAACCAAAATGTCAAGCGAACCACCATGACCTTGTTGATTAAGGATGGTTGTCATTGAAGTGAACCCTTGAAGAAAGACCTGTAGCACAAAGGTTTGGGTAATGGAACCAATATTGTTTGATGTAAATATGACTCATTATTGTCTTTTCATGTTTGATAAGAAGTAAATATGGATGAACCCCAAAGTGGTCCCCTTATGGTGAAAGCCCTCACGGGAAGACACTTTGTGGAGTAAGAGAACCCATGATTAATTGTGGAATAATGAGATGAATGAAAATGAATTTGTCATGGAAAATATCCTATATGGATATTTCTTATCATGTCATTTCCGGTGGTATGTGGAACATCACATAATTCCTCACGGTTAGAGAGTTATGGCCATGAGAAGTTGGAGACCCCATGTTTGGGTAATGGACCCAAGTTTGTTTGATGGGTAATGGTATGATTTATGATATACTTTTAGATAATACTATTCTATATGGATAGTACATGTCATTCCATTTCTGGTGGTATGTAGAACGTCACATAACTCCTCACGGTTTGAGAGTTATGGCCTTACGAAGTTGGAGGACCCTCATATGTCATCTAGAAGCCCCAAAAGGTCAAAGTAGTCAAAGTGGTTTACGATATTTTAAAAGGTAAATAATAAAGTGAAGTGATGAGTGTATTGTAATTCAAAGTGAATACAAAATAAATTATTTCAATAATAAATTTAATGGAGAAATTAGAAGTGGACCCAACCCTAAAATAAGGAAAGTGGGCCAAGTGACCTAGAAGATGTTTTTAAGAAAGCTACTTGGAGAGTATAAATAAGAGGAAAGGCTCTCTCATTTGAATCACACTGGAATTCTGAGTGAAGGTGAAGAAAAGAAGGCCGAAATTCAAGGAAGGATAAATTCTTTTGATGGTGCTTTCTAAGGTATGTTATTTACAAGTCATCTCACCATTTTCGCTATAACTTTTTTTCTATAATGATTATGATCCTTAAATTTCTATGAAAGTGATAAAACATATCCAAGTAGCTATGGTAAACAATTCATATTGTGGGTTGTTGTATTTTGGGAGTTACACTCTGTGGAAAATAGGGTTTGTGGCCAGTCCTAAAACTAGTCAAAATCAGGTGTTTCGGGTAAAAATATCATAACTTCTTCATAACAGATCCAAATTCATGGAGACAAAATGTTTTGGTTAGGGTAAAATATTTAGTATAGTTTTTAATAGTTTCAAATCAATTCATCAAATATTTTGTGCAGGGTATGCTCTACAAGGTCGCTTTCTAGAATGAGCCAGAATTCAACAAGGTATGCCATTTTTTTATATAACTCCTTTTACGAGAGGCTACAAGTAGTGAAACTTGGAGGAATTTCATAAAACACACTGAAGAACATTGTGTATAAGTTTCATATCTTTATACATTACAAGTTCAAAGTTATGAGCACTTCAAGTTAGGGTTGTTGACTAATCCAAAACTAGGCACGTGAGACTAAAGAAAAGTTTGATGAAAATGTTAGTATCTTGTTTTTAAAGTTAAGGTTTGCAGGAATGTGATCATATACACCAGGTCTATTACAGAGCTACAAATCAGATTTGGATGATGAAATTGATAAGGGCTTTTGGTTGTTGTACATGTTGAGTACATGGTTGAGAAAAGTAGTTGATGAGTTGGCACACATACATGAGGTGTATAGCTGATGATGTTGGTACACATTGATTAGTCATAGTTGATGAGTAGTTGAAACATGATTGGTATATAGGTTGGTGCATGGTTGATGCACTTTTTTATGGTACAGGTTGATTATAGGTTGGTGCATGGTTGATGCACTTGTTTATGGTACAGGTTGATTACAGGTTGAGGTACAGGTTGATGCATGGTTGATGCATGGTTCAGATTTATTGGTACAAGTTTATAGTGGTATATCTCACAGTGATAATGTGACAATGGTTCCATCATTCTACTTCTACTTCAGGGTGGTAGGACGAGGCAAGGATAGGTGGTTGTAGCCACCTTCTGGTTGTAGCCAAAGAACATTGGGGGTTGTAGCCTCCTTCTGGTTGTAGCCAGAGAATTGGGGAGTTGGAGCTTCCCTCAGGTTGTAGCCTGAGAAACTAGGGGGTTGGAGCCTCCTTCCAGTTGC
>ML778662.1:1105632-1131955 GCA_009831015.1 Picea engelmannii | reverse complement strand
GTCTAGCCTTGTACCGCTTTTCTCCTCCATCTTCTTCCTTCAACTTGTAAACCCATTTATTCTGCAATGCTCTTTTTCCTGTAGGCAACTGAACCAAGTCCCAAGTATGGTTATTTACCAAGGAATCCATTTCCTCTTTCATGTCTTTCTCCAACTTCCTTTTGGTGTCTACCTACATTGCCTCTTCATAACATTCTGGTTCATCAGAATCAGTCAACAATAAATAATACATTGAAGGAGAGTATCGTTCAGGGGCTATACTTAACCTCGTAGATTTTCTAACAACACTTGCAGGTTTTTTAGGTACATGTTGCTCCTGTTGTTGTACATTTTGATTTTAAGGTTCCTTTGGAATTTCTTTTTCAGTGATCTCATCAAGCACTGTGTATTCTTGTTTTTCTTTTTCCCGTTTCTTTCCCTGCAACTCATCTTTGTACATGAATTTCTCATGGAATATGACATCTCTACTCCTAATGATTTTGTTAAATTCATAATCCCATAAACGATAACCAAAATCATTAACACCATATCCAATAAAGGTACACTTCTTGGATTTTTCCTCAGGCTTTGTTCTATTTTCTTTATCAATATGGACAAATGCTTCACAACCAAAAGTTTTCAAAAAAGAATAGTTTACCTTTTTTCCTATCCATTCCTCCTTCAGAATTCTACCATCCAAAGAGCTTGAAGGTCCTCTGTTTATTATGTAAACAAAAATATCTACAACATCTGCCCAAAACTGTAAGGGAAAACCAACATGAAATCTCATACTCCTTGCATGCTCCATGATTGTCTTGTTCATCCTTTATGACACACCATTTTCTTGTGGTGTTCTTGGAACTGTCTTCTCTCTACGAATCCCATGGTATGAACAATAATCATCAAACTCCTTATTGCAATATTCACCTCCATTATCTGATCTGAGACACTTCAACTTTTTTCCTGTCTTATTCTGAACCAAAGCTTTCCATTTCTTAAAAGTATCAAAAACATCAGTTTTTTGACGAATGCAATAAACCCAAGTTTTTCTAGTTGCATCATCAATAAAAGTAACATAATAATGAGAGCCACCAAGAGATGATACCTGAGCTGGTCCCCATACATCTGTATGCACAAGCTCTAACCTTTCACTCTTCTTTTCTTTTTCGACTCTGAGAAATCTAACTCTCTTTTGTTTTCCATAAACACAATGCTCACAAAAGTCCAAATCGATTTGTTTAAGATCTGGCAACAAATTTATTTTGTGAAGTATCTGCATTCCCTTCTCACTCATGTATCCAAGCCTATGATTCCATAGTGTTGTATTCACTCTTGTAGAAGCTAAAGAGATAGAAGAGTCAGTATTAGCAGTACATAAATACAATGTACCTACCTTCTCTCCTTTTTCTATCACCAATGATCCTTTGATGACCTTCCATGTCTTATCTGCAAATATAGATATACAACCTTCACTTGCCAACTACCCTGTTGAAATTAGATTTTTCCTTAAACCTGGAACATGTCTTACCTCTTTCAACAACCATTGGTTTCCATTGCGTTTCTTTATTTTTACCTTTCCTATTCCAACAATTTTGCATGGTGCATTGTCACCCAAATGAACCTATCCAAAATCACCTTGAACATAATCTAGAAAATGTTTCCTATGGGGTGTGGCATGAAATGAATCCCCTGAATCTACTACCCAATACTCAAAAATATTATCTATAGAAATATTCAAAACATCTTGTAACACATCACCTGTTACATTTGCTTCCTGATTTCTCTCATGTTGTCCATCTCTTTGTTTCTTTGGATCTCTGCAGTCTTTCTTCAGATGTCCTTTCTTCCCACAATTCTAGCACTCTATCTTTCCAAGTATAGATTTGGATCTGCCCTTCCTAGAATTCTCATGGTTCCCAAAACCCTTTCCTCTATCCTTTTGAATTCCCCTGTTCTCCATGTTCAATGCATTTCCTGATGTCTCACATGTGCTTTTCCGTCGCATTTCTTCACTAAGGATAAAACCAACAACATCATCAAATTCTAAAGTATTTGAACTAGAGACAAAGTTACTTACAACATGAACACGCCGTTCCATCTTTCTGGCAATGAGCACAAGATTAGAAGATCCCTGACCTCATCATCAAAGTCCACTTTTACAAAACTTAGTTGATTAGTAACCGTATTAAAATCATTTAAATGATCTGCAATAGACCCACCTTCCGACATCTTCATATTAAATAATCTCTTCATTAGAAATACCTTATTGGATGCCGAGGGTTTTTCATACAATTTGGCCAACACATCCATCAAAACCTTCGTTCTCTTTTCTTTCAAAATATTGAAAGCCACCGACGCTGCCAGGCTCAGTCATATCGTTCCTAGAGCCTTTCTGTCAAGAATCTCCCATTCTTCATCCTTCGTAGCCACTAGATTCTTTGCTATTCCACCCAATGGTAGGAATAGATCCTTCTGATATAAATAGTGTTCCATATGCATCTTCCATTACTAGTAGTTTTGGCCATTAAATTTCTCGACCCTAAACTTTCCATCTTTCGACATTGCTCCCACTCGAACCAGGAACCCTCTTTTCCTGCGAGTTACCTTTCACTCTAATATCAATTGTTAGAAAAATAGGAACGTGGAGCAATAAAATAAAACAAATGAGGAATAAAAACATAGAAGATACACAATACAATAGAGACACAGATTTACGTGGTTCACCTAGTGTGGGCTACGTCCACCAAAGAAATTGCCAGGTCCTTCCTTTATTATTATCCAGCATATGAAGGGATACAACCTACAACAAACCCGCTGTAACTTCCTCTTCTTTCTCTCACAGTCTCCTATCTTAGAATACAATATTCACCATCCACCATAGCCCCAATACATTTCCCTCATAAAAGAGAGTTTCCTTCTAGGGAAAAAAACCCTAACATGATCTCTATCGTTAGATCTGCAACCTTATAATGAATGGTCCAGATTTACAATGAAATTACAATATACATTTACAAGGAAATTTTTCCTTCAAGGGACACTGCCCTCGAACCCCCGCTGGGGGCTCGCTTGCCCCTAGATGCCCCAGCTGTGGGTATAGCCCCCCCAAACCCCGCAGAGGGGGTACACCCCCTCTGCACTCCCCTACATGAAAGAGTGTACATACTTCTGAGGAGTAAATACTTCATGGGGTATAAACATGGCTGAAAGTAAAAGACCTCTAAATCAAGAAGATAATAAGGCTCCACAACCAACATCTTCTACATCATTTTTAGATTTTTTTGTTGATAGGTGTTATCGCATAGTTTGTAGCTAGGTCAAAAGGGCATAAGATGGAGGGAAAACTGGCGTAACAGGAACCTACCCCACCCAATGTCACCACAATGGGGAGGTTTTTCTCTTTAGGGAGGTTAGGCCTAGGGGAGACATCCCCAGTAACCTGGAGTTTTGAAGAGGCTAAGGTTTAAAGGTCAAAGTAAGGATCCCTCTTCACAGTTCACCACCTAGAATAGACAGTCCAACTAAACAACAATTAATGAAGTGTAGGCCAAATGAGAACACCTGCCCAGAACAAAGCAACATCAAACTAATATAGGCTATAATTCAATGGGTTAGTACTTCATGTAACTATCTGATATCAATATATATGCAATTGCAACAATAAATATTGACGAAGTCAATGTTTGTTAATATAGCAATGAAATAATACTACTTCACCAATAAATATCAAGATGATGTGGCAATCAATGTATCAAATCAACCCTTATTCAATAAATTCATCAAACCATCATCTAATTGCTCAATATATAAAGAATGTTGTGTCAAGATGAAATAACCAAGTGTGACATCAACTTTTTAGGGTTAGTAGTTAGTTAGGGTTTCAATTTATAAAAGTTTTGAGAGTTGTTTTTATGACTTTCACTTCAACATTGGAGTATTGGAGTCCTGAGATTAGTGCCTAAGGGTAAATGGAGTCAAAATGAGGGAGGAAGCAAAGGTTGAGGGAAAAATCTAAGGACTAGAGGGAAGGGTTCTAAAGTGCTACTATAGCAGGGCCTCAGAAGCAAAACCCTAGGGGAAAGAGGTTCACTCTGGTGTTTCTAAAGCAAGGCCTCGTGCTCTTTCCTCCTTCCTTAGATTTAACTTGGAAAAATGGATAGCATAAAAGATAAATCAAGACACAAGAGTGTGATGAGGGAGGGTGTTGCTAAATCAAGGCCCTATCACCAAACCCTAGAAGCAGGATGACCCTAGGTGTAGATAACCTAGGCCTGGGACGTCTCCTCCTTCTTGAATTTTAAAGTGTACAGATAGCTCAGGGGAAGAGAGAAATGAGAGTGTAGCTATGGCTAGGCTCTTCCTTTCTCCTTCAATGGATGAAACTTTCTCTTTTAGGGGACATGAGATAAAGACCTACTTGTGTGTTTATCCCCTAGGGTTTTAAAATCAGCAAAGTTTATAAATAAATGAAAGAATATAAGACTACAACCATTCAATTAAGAAGTTTTGCATAAAAAACACTTACATATCACCATGAAATAGCATTGCAAACCCTAGTTGTAAAACTTCCTTCAAGAGAAATTCCAAAAATGCCAAGAAAAGCCTTCCTTCAACAAGTGCACCTCACTCCAAGAGAACAAATACCCAACTAGGGCGCAAAAAATCAGATCTCACTAGGAGAGTGAGTGATCTATTCTTATCAAAATGAGGATAAAACTCCTCAATATATACTGTATCAATGACCTTTAATTAATTTAGCTCATTAAAAATAGCTGACAAGGCTACAAACCAAAATCATACTATTTTTACATTAAATTGTCAAATAAAAAACCTAACTGAGAAAAAGTAAGACGTCAATCCCTACTGAGGGAGATGTTAGCCCCTTTAGGGCAAATGTAGCACCAAATGACAAAACGTTGGCCCTCTTTGGGCCTCCCAATCATGCCACACGTGCCAGCTGCCCTGTCAAACTATCGCACGCTCAAGGTGATGTCAATGGCTCCTAGGTGACGTCTTGGGCCATCCATGGGAAATGTTCCATTGGAAGTGGTTCCACCCCCCTAGGCCAAGCTCAACTAAAGTTCCCCTGATGGAATATCCTCTTCTTCTCTAGTGCAAAACCTCGATCAAACACTGTCTCATCTTTTCCCCTCTAACGGGGTCTCAACAACCATTTGACGGGCTCTTCAGCCCCATGGAGGTTTGAACTGATCATCTCCCCATGTGTACTGGTCCAAATGGTACCTGTCCATAGGGCATGGTCCTGCACATCAAAAAATATGCCCTCCATGGGATCATTAGTCACAGATATCATAGCAATTTTAATCACATTTCATCATTAATATTATCAAACATATGCATAAAAACCATGATATATCATTCAATAGCTCCAAGACATTACAAAAACCTACAATATAAGGTCGAGGAAAAGGACAAGGTACCCTATTGGGCTAGTATCCATAAGGAAAGGAAAGTTTCTGAAAGGTTTCATCCAAGCCATGTAAATGAGGTGATTCGGCTAAGGGATGTCTAGACATACAGGTAGAGTGAGAGCCAGGGGTGCATGATATTACCTGTGGATGCCTTCGTAGAAGGCGAGTTGTACCCGTCATGGATGAAAAAATTTCCAAGCCCTTTCTTGCCTTTATTCTTTTCTTTATTTTCTTTTTCTTCTTCTTTTTCTTTTATTCAAGGGCTAACCAGAGGACACTGCCTTGGCGTGGTGACTAGAAATGACAATGTTACCCACAAGTACTTTCATAGAGATGATAAGGCCGGCTTCTGATGAGACCCCCTTTCCCTTGGCCACACAACCAAAGGTCACTACCCCGGCATGGTAACTAGATGATGGAAATGTCATGCTATTAGGTACCCATGAACATAATAGATTGGCTCATGATGAGACCCCCTATTCTCTTGACTAGGTCTTGTTTGTTATTTTTCTGGGTCCCTCTTATTTCTTGCTGAGAGGATTTTTATTTCCTTCTCGTGGATCCCTGGGCGAAGCATATCGAGGTTTTATTTCTAGGATGTTATATTTTACCAACTTATTTTACCTACTAGGCCTTTAGCCCCTTCTTCCCACGAGGTAAGGTGCAACCCTACAAGTAGGTCAACCCAATGTCCGGACAAGGGGAATGGGATAGATAAGCGGGAGATACAATGGAAAAGTGGTGGTATTACGGGAGTAGACGATGGCTCTTCAGAAACCCCCCAGTGGAAAACCAAAACCTATGGGTAAAGGCTTGTTAGTGCACCCAATCAATCTCCCCAAACATGATCATGTGGGCTAATTTAAGATCCAAGAAGTTGTCAGAGAGAAAAGGAATTAGTTGCATACATTTAAAGGTTATAATGATCAAAAGTGACACATACCATGATACCTGGATCAATTACCTCGTGGAGAAAGAGCCTTCTCTGATACAAGACCAAGCCGAAGGTGATGGATGTTGCTATTGTTGACAAGATGAGTTTGATTAAGGAAGAAAAGGATGGGCCCTCCAGGGTCATGCTCAGGTCAATCCTGCTCTCAGTACTCCATGACTAGGACCTGTGGGCCTCGAGACATGATCTCTTGGTTATCCCTAAAAATCAAGGATAACAATAGGGAAATAGACTATGATTGTAGTCATTATTTAAATCATCTTAAAATTTTTGTAGAGGATGATTGTATAGATGATTATATACTTTCAGTTGATCATAGTAGAAATTTTTTAACTCCTACCATGCAATTACCATGTGATCATTCTGTTGAGAAAGAAGTTTTTTCTTCAAAGAATCATACCTTTTATATTGAAAATCAATAGCCCTTGTTTGGTTATGGTGACATCCAGGATTATATGTTTTCAAAATTTGGCCATTACATAATCAAATGAATTTTGTTTCCCCTGATTGCAATGAAATGAATTATGCCTAAGAGTTGTTGTTAAAAGAACGGGGAGGTCACATTTTTCTCAGCAAAAGAGAATTCATGCAGTGGAATCCATCTCTTATAGATCTATAGGTTTTTGATCTTGGTTTTGAAGACCTAGTAGCAGTTGTGTTGGAGTCCTATTTTTCAAAATTTTTGATGTTTTCAAAATTTATCATACCACCAACATTTAAAAGTAAGTATGATTTTCAAAATAATTTTCTATGGTTGTTGATATGTCTCTGCTATTATTTATTTACCAGTTGCAGAGATGAGACTCTATCAACCATGAAGCTACTTTCATGGTTTCTATGGAAATTTTATTTTATTTGAGCATATTGGAGAACTCGTTAGAGTAGGCTTATCTATATAAATTAGCTCAAACCATGAGCATGTGGTTTTCAGTAGCTCAACAATAATGACTCCATATCCCAAGGATAAATGGCACTAGAACTGCATAGGTTCTTGGAGCCTCACATGCAGGTCTACATCCTCTATGGAGCCAATGTTAGCACATGATATGTACTTAAGGACAACATTGGTTTTTTTTAGCCAAACAAGTGTCCAAAGGGTATTAGACATTCATCCAACCACCTAGTCTCTTGTCAATTCATAAATCAGATGCACTACAGTCTCTCATAGAATTTCACAACACTCCAAATAGGGAATGTGTCTAATATTTTATGATTATGATTTCTAAAAATCATATAATGGTGTTTTCTAACATTTCAGTTCCACTGTATCATCATACATCTCCCAGGGTTCACCATTTTCGATTTTCATTACCACTTGTGAAAAGAGATGCAAACTGGCGCTACAAAATTTTTGAATAGGTCAATAGTGGAAGTTTTAAGGTGATGACAAGATGGATGTTTTGCACCAAGGAGTGGTATTTGATTCCAGGTTTTCTGATGTAAAACTATGCTACAAATCCATATGCTGCAAATCAAACTAGTGCTGCAAAATCTCTGTTTTGCACAGTTGTTTTGAAATATGGTTATTCATGGCTTATTTCAAACTTTTCATCATCATTTCATTCATGATTCCATATTCAAGTTACTTCATAACCTTTGCAATTTTTGGTTACACATGGATCGTGGATATTTTCCCTTCACCAATTCGACATTCGATAGTTTGGGATTCTAGAGGTGATTAGCAGCAAGAAGCCCTGAAGCTTGAAGCTTGAAGTTAATCAAAATCATTGGATGTGGGAGGAAGGTGAGTCATAGATCGCTAGTTCTCCTTTCAGCAGTCCGAGATGTTTGAGTGTTGGAGTCGGGAAAATTCTGAAGCCCAGAGTCACGGAGTCCTAGATTTGATCTTAGCCATAGATCAAGGGATGAAGTGTGAGTCATAGATCGCCAGTTCGACATTTGGCAATTCATAGGTATTGTGTGTTGGAGAGGAGAAATGTCCCAAAGCCCAGAGATTCAGATTTCCTTTTATCCATGGATCGTGGCAAGAAGCATGGACCATTGATCCCTGAAATCTTTCAGAATTCACCAGTTTGGCCTTTGAGAGAATTCGAGTGTGTTCATGGTAAATATTTCGAAGCTTGAAGTTACGGAGCGCCAGAGTAACGAAGCTCCAAGTAAATCCTTTCATCTAAGACCTCGGTTCTAGGTCATGGTCATATGTGATTTCTTCTAGGGAAAATGGGCTAGCATCTATGGTTTGGACTTGAAGGTAAAAGGGGCTTAGAGTAAGTGCTCGCGAGTCTCTGTTTTGTGCGGACTTGCACTTGAAGGAAATTAAATGGGCCTGTGATCATTGGATGGGATCTAATAGGGATCCAAGAGATAATTCAACTCTTGTGTGAAAGTTCATAGACTGGGAGGTCGCACGAGCCCCTTAGGAGGGGTGGGGGTTTGCATCACAGTGAAGAATTATTCCAAATGGTGAAGTGCAACTCCTCTTGAAATTTATGATCGATTATTACAAAACATACATCTAACAACCATAAATGAAATCTAACAAACAAACATAACTAAAACCTAACAACCATAAATGAAACCTGCAAGTATTCTAAAATCTAACAAAATTAAATCATTTAAAGGAATAAAAATCAAAATCAAATCTTGAACATAATTAATACATTGTCAAAATTTTAAAAGAAAAAACTTATTGTATTTTGAAAATTTAGGATATATACCTTATCATTAATTGCATCTTGTACAACCACTATATCTATAGAGATAGAACTAATAATTTCTCTAATTCTAGTATCAGTGTAAAAAAATTAACATCTTGTCTCAAAACATATTTTAAATATTGCATTCTCGTGTGAGTTGATTGTCACTCCCTTGTCACTTTGTTGGTTGTGGAGCCTGATTATATTCTTGATTCAAAGGTGTGTTTCGGCCATTCGTGGACCCCATTCCCTACCGGGGGGGTGTGGGGGGGTTTTCCCCCCACAACTATCGCCAGGGGTGTCCAGGGGGGGTAGTGACAATTTTTGTATCCCTCGCTAGAGGGGGATTCAGGAGAAGTGCCCCCAAAGTGAAATATTGGGAAAAAATTCCTTGTAAAATATTGTAATTTTATAGTCAATACAGATCATTCATTATAAGGTCGCAAATATAATGGTAGAAGTTATTTTTAGGGTTTTTTCCCTAGAATGAAATCCTCTCTTATGAGGGAATTGTATTGCGACTGTGTATCATTGCCAATATTATATTCTGAGAGAGGAGGCTATGAGAGAAAGAAGAGGAAGTTACAACATTTGAGTTGTAGTTTGTATCCCTTCATTTTGTTGGATAATAATAGGACCTAAATATTTATGTGGTGGACATACCTCACACTAGGTGAACCACATACATATGTGTCTCTATTGTATTGTGTATATTATGTGTTTTGTTTCCACATTTGTTTTATTTTATTGCTCTGTGATCATGTTTCTCTAACAATTGGTATCAGAGTGAAATGTAACTCACAAGAAAATAGGGTTCATGGTTCGAGTGGGAGCAATGGAGGAAGATGGAAAGTTTAGGGTCGCGAAATTTAACAGGAAAAACTACCAGTTATGGAAGATGAAGATGGAAGAGTTTTTATATTAGAAGGTTCTATTCCAGCCATTGGCTAGAAACGAATTTGATGGCCATGAAAGACGAAGAATGGGAGGTTATTGATAGAAAGGCACTAGAAACGATACAGGTGAGCCTGACAACGTCGATAACTTTCAATATTTCAAAAGAAAAGACAACAAAGGAACTGATGGATGCATTGACTAAATTTTATTAAAAACCCTCGTCATCCAATAAGGTATTTCTAATGAAGAGATTATTTAATATGAAGATGTCAAAAGGTGGTTCTATTGCAGATCAATTAAATGAATTTAATATGGTTAATAATAGACTATATTCAATAAAACTAGACTTTGATGATGAGGTCAAGGCTCTTCTAATATTGTTCTCATTTCCAGAAAGATGGAATAACTTGGTCATGGTTGTAAGCAACTTTGTCTCTGGTTCAAACACTCTAAAATTTGGTGATGTTGTTGGTTCTATCCTTAGCAAGGAAATGCGACGAAAAAACATAGGTGAGACATCACGTAATGCGTTAAACATGGAGAAGAGGGGAAGACAAATTGATAGAGGAAAGGGATCAGGGAACCATGAGAATTCTAGGAAGGGAAGATCCACATCCAGACTAGGAAATATAGAGGGCTGGAATTGTGGGAAGAAGGGACATTTATAGAAATATTGCAAAGCTCCAAAGAAGAAAACATAGTTACCAACTTAATGAGAACTCTGTATTGTTCTCATTTTTTTGGGGGTCCAATTTTTACCCTGTTTTTAAAAATGGTGCTACTGGTAGAACCCCCCCTCCATTTTTATGTCATTTTTTTCATGTTTATTTGAGTCTTAAAAATATTTATTACCATTTACTTTTTTGAAGTTACGATTTTTCATACAATTTTGTCTCCTTAATTAATTTATTATTCCATACTTTTTAAATATAATGAAAAACACCATTTTTAACACATTGTTTACCTTTACTTTAATACACTGAAAATAATTGTAGTTAAATAACACAATTTTTGAGTATTTAGCAAAAAAATACACATTTTATAGCCATATATAATTAAAATAACCTATACATTTTGGTACATATTCCTTAAAATAACATGTCAAATAAAGCATTTTTATGGATATAATTGAACAAAAAGAGTCAAAATTTTATAAAAAATTATCATTTTCTTTCATATTTTTATACATTTGAGATAAAAAATGACAACATCTAATAAACGTTTCCAATGTGTTATCACATGATATGTACTGAAGGACACCATTGGTTTTTGTCGGCCAAACAAGTGTCCAAAGGGTCTTATACATTCATCCAACCACCTAGTGTCTTGTCAATTCATAAATCAGATGCATTGCAAACTCTCCTGGAAGTTCGTAGCACTCCAAATAGGGCATGTGTTGAATATTTTATGATTATGATTTCTAAAGGGTATCTAATGGTGTTTTCTAAGATTTCAGTTCCATTGTATCATCATACATATCTCGAGGTTCACCATTGTGGTTTTTCATTACCACTTATGAAAAGCGCTGCAAATCGGCACTCCAAACTTTCTGAACTGGTCAATAGTGTAAGTTTTAAGGTGTTGACAAGATGGAGATTTTGCACCAAGAAGTGTGATTTGATGCTAGTTCTTCTGATGTAAAACTCTGCTACAAACCCATCTGTTGCAAATCAAACTAGTGTTGCAAATTCTTTGTTTTGCACAGTTTCTTTGAAATATGGATATTCAAGACTTGTTTCAACCTTCTCATCATCATTTCATCCATGATTCCAGCTTCAAGTTACTTCATAACCTCTGCAAATATTATTCTAGTATAAACACTACTTCCAACAAAACCTTAAGAAATATATGTTTCTTATGATGCTTTAATTTGTGGTTATTGTTTCCCTTGAAGGAAATTATTCTTCTTTCATGTTTTGGAATTAGTTGCAGTTGTCACAGTGAAAAAATGAAACCTACTGAAAGTTCACAACGCATCTTGTTGAAGGTGTTGTGAACTAATTAAAACTAGAAAAGTTTGCAACGCACTCTTATTTTTGTAATATCTCAAAGAATACAAACTAGGTTTTTCCCAAAATTGGTGTGGAGAAGCAACATAACCTTTTTGACTTGCTGACCCAAATTCAGCCTAAACTAGTTCATCGTTTGGGAGAAATGTTGAAAACACCACCTACAGGAAAGTTCGCAGTGCCACTGTCAGGCGCTGCAAACTCATTTCCTGTAGAAGATTCTTATAAATATGTTATCATAAATAAAAAATGGTGATGTGGGTTTTTCTTAAATTTGTTTTGGAAGAGAATGATAACCTTGTTGACTTTCCGACCAAAATTCATCCTGGACTAGATTGAAATTTAAGATATAAAATTAAAACACCAATGCACTGCAAACTGGCACCGCAAACTCTCTGTTTTGCATAGTTTTTGGATATTCACCTTGTTTGGAGGTTGTCGCCTATAAAGGAGGGTTCAAATGACTTCTCAAAGATAATTTAGATGTTGAATGACACCTTCACCTAATATGTATCTCCATTAAAACATCATGCAGTGAGTTGTAAACAAATTTATTAATGAATTCCAACAACTTCTTGAAAATTAGCAATTTGTTGGATCCTTGTCTCTTTGACTGTTTCCACCCATCTCGAAGGCCTAAAATCCAATGGAAGAGATGGGTTTCGACATACTAAGCATATTTTGTATGTTATTTTCTATTTAATGGGTGAGAGGTATCAAGAGATGGGTTCAAGTGATTCTAGATAAGGGAACTTATACTATGTTTTGCAGCCATCTGTGAAAAGTTTCCATGATTGTATATATCAAATTCAAGAATATTGGTTAATCAAAGATCAGTCTCTTTTCTTATTACCATATTATGTATTCAATATTTCTTTGATTTGGATTGTTGTTGAATTATTCATATCCATTACTTGTTCAAATATTTCAATAAATGATTTGTTGTTATCTACTGGTGCAAGTGTTATTAGAGCTTTATTTATTATTATTTAGGAGGTTCCTTTTGATGAGAATTTATGCTATATGTGTCTCAAAATTTTCTGTTGTGATCTGATACATGTATTATATGTTTATTTAGTCTTCCATATTTCATTTATCTTTCAAAAACAATGATATGAATTTATTCAAGCTGGCGCAGCCGCACCTGCAGGCACGCTCGTTCCCTCAGGACCTTCTCCTCCTCTCGGCCTGAATAAATCAAAGGTTCCTCTACTTCCCTATTAGGAATTTTCCTTACCCACAGAAACTCTACAAATGATCTCCCTTAATGATCGGGAAATCAGACTTCGCGATTTCACAAATCCTATGGTCGCGTGTTTTTTGCCTCACGATTCCTTGAACTCCTATGCGAGTCAATGTTGACTTCTCCCTTTCCTTTATCAAGAATTCCTATATCGTGGTTTCGCCACTCGCGATGTCAACAAATGGAATTTCCAAACTCTGAACCCCGGTGTGCCAAAACTCCGACGCACATGCGCGAATTGACTCTTCCACCTCCCGTCACTTCTATCAGGATTTCGGAATTCGTGGGATCGCAAATCCTAATGTCAAAGGATTTGGGACTCTCCCTTTCCTGATCCCCGATACTACGCCACCTCTTCCCCACTAAATCTTACTGTGGCCCCACACAACTCTTCCATCAGAATATCACATTTCGCGACTCTGAACTACAGGAACACTGTGTTCTCGAAAAACCCGATTCTCCAAACCCCGATTCCCTTGGATCTCCTGACACGTGTCCCAACCAATGGATGGTTTTGGGTTCATCGGGATATCGTGGGTCACGATATTGCAATTCTTGTTGCACAAAATTGTAACTTCGACTCGCGAATCCCCGATACACGATATCACGTGTATCTCTGACGGTCCTTGTGACTTGGGATCGACGGTTCTAGTCCCTTCTGAGATTTAAATGTCTGGATGTTCTCACCGTAACCTCCTTGCACCTTCGTAAGATCCAACAGCTTTCGAAACTTTACGAAATCTCCTCAAAGGATTTTGACCGTCCGTTCTTCCCTCGAAACTCACAGACCGACTAAGTGTTCCTCTCCATGAACTCGTTCACCTGCTAGCAAACCTGTGATGCTTCTTGCAAGCTTTCAATAGCAGCTCCTTGTGCTTATCCTTCAGTGAATTCAAAGGCCTACTCCTCCTGAGATTTTCCACGACTTCAGTCTTCTTGGAAACCTCTTGCACGCTCTCCTTGCGGCAACCCTTCAACCTCGACTGAGTGTTGAAGTCTCTCGACCCTGAGCACTCCTGCAACAGTAGTCTTCTAACCCTTCCCTCAGGTTCGCAACCCTGAGACCTTTAACCAGCCTGCGCACTCCTTGCACGGCTCCTGTGCCCAACTGCACCTTTGAGGAAATGAGAACAAAAGTTATCTCTAACTGAACCCTTCTGTCAACGCACTCCTTGCGGACAATTCGACTGCACTCCTTGTAGGAATCCCTTGGCTCAATTAGAGAAACAATTGAAACTCATTAACTCTTCCTTTCAGACTTCAATTCTACCATGAAATCACATACACAACATATAAAAGCAAATGTATGATAGGAAGCAAATATTCATTAGCATAACACTGATACATAGAGAAACAACACAAACCATGAATCTGAATCAAAGCTTTCTTCTATTAATTCAAATGCCTGTACATGGGTGTTCTTCATACAATTCTCTGCATGCTCTTCTCTTCCTGTTTCTGAATTATTGTTACAATGATACAATGAGGGTGTCTATATCTGTTTTCCCTCTTAGACTCTAAAGCTATCAAATCTAAAATTAAATTCCTATCTACCAACATTAACTATATTAAATGTTGTCTAACTACTAAAGGACGAGAGCTATCCGCTCAAGGCCCGTTACAATATACAAGTGCGCCATTTCTTAAATGAGTCATTTAAGATCGCGCAACAATTCCAAAGCATTTTCAAAATTTGTGTTGGCTTATCCAGCTGTCCTTCGCTTCCACGCTGGATCGCTTGATGTGTTGGTGATGCTCCTGCATCATACTCCTCGGCTTGAAAACTTTCATGGGCTCCTATCCATGAGCTCCTACATGGTCCGTCTATTCTTTTGTATCTCAGCTTCAGTCTCCCAGCTAACATCTTCCACTGGGTGGTTCTTCCATTTGACCAGATACTCGAAGTATTGCTTTCGCCTGGTCCTCTTACTCACTCTCTTGTCCAGTATGCACTCCATCTGTGGCCTTTATGCAGCTGGTAATTGTTTCATCCACTAGATCACTGGCTGTTCAGTTCCAGTCTCTGCTTCTCCAGCCCTGTATGGGTATAAATTTGCAACATTGAATATCAGAGATATTTCGATCCCATCTGGTAGCTCGATCTCATAAGCATTTTCCCTGAATTTTCTCAAGACCTTACATGGTCCGATTTTATTCATTTTCAACTTGTTATATGTTCCCCTCGGGAACCTTTCTTTTCTCAAATGTTCCAGAACTAGATCACCAACTTCAAACTGAAGTTGTCTCTTCCATTGATCGGCTCTGCACTTATACTCTTGGATTGAATCTATCAGTCGCTGCTTCACCTGATCGTGAAGTTCCTTCATCGCCTCAGTGAATTCTTCTGCACTAGCGCTGTTAGTGGCATTCTTCTCTGAATCCCTCAACTTGGAAACTCCCCTCGATTGCACACCATACACAATCTGAAATGGGCTTCTGCCTGTGCTCCGATTTACTAAGTCATTGTATGCAAACTCTGCCTATGGAAATATGCTATCCCAGCTGCTATGGTGCTCTGTCATCGAGCTTCTTAGCAAGTCTCCCAGACTTCTGTTCACCACTTCCGTTTGTCCATCTGTTTGAGGATGATAAGCAGAACTAAACATCAAATTATTTCCTAGATTCTTCCATAATGTCCTCCAAAAATGTCCCACGAACTTTGTATCTCTGTCCGAAACTATACTTTTCGGCAATCCATGAAGTCGAATGACCTCTTTGAAGAACAGATTTGCGATATGAGTCGCATCGCTGGTTTTCTGGCATGGGATGAAATGTGCCATCTTGGAAAACCTATCCACTACCACAAAGACTGAATCAAATCCTCTTTGGGTCCTCGGCAATCCCAATACAAAATCCATGCTGATCACCTCCCATGGCCTCTCTGGTATGGGTAATGGTTGATAAAATCCTGCATTCTGCTTCCTCCCCTTGGAATACTGGCAAACTCTACATCTGTCTACAAATATCTTGACCTTTGACCACATCCGTGGCCAAAATTATGATTTGCTCAACTTCACGAATGTCTTATCATGACTGAAATGTCTTGCTAATCCACGACTGTGCTTCTCCTTTAACAGGTTCTCCCTCATGGAGCATTTCGGAATACACAGTTGATTGCCTCTGAACAGAAATCCCTCCTGGATCATATAATCTATCCACGGGCTTCTGTCCTTGAGAACTGGATTCTCAGCTGCTTCATATGCTTCTGCAAAATCTACATCACCTACGTACATGTCTTTGAGATCATCAAAACCCAATGTTTTGACTTTGAACTCCTGCACCAATGAACATTTCCTTCTCAAAGCATCAACAACTTTGTTAGCAGTACCCAAAATATGCTTAATCACAAATGTGAAATTTTGCATGTACTCTACCCATTTTACATGCTTCTGATTCAACTTCTCCTGTTGAGTCACAAACTGTAATGCATGATTATCACTATACAAAACAAATTCCTTTGGAATCAAGTAATGCCTCCACTTCTTCAGTGCCTGTATGATAGCATAAAATTCTTTATCATACGTGGAGTATTTCAGTTTCGCCTCATTCATCTTCTCGCTGAAATATGCAATTGGTATGTCCTCCTGACTCAAGACCGCTCCTATGGCAAACTCGCTTGCATCACATTTCACCTGAAATGTCTTCAGGAAATCCAGCAACACCAACACTGGTTGTTCCGTGATCTTCCACTTCAACAGATTGAATCTCTTCTCAGCCTCTGTTGTCCAGTGAAAAGACTTATGCCGTTTCTTCACTGTATCCATCATCGCTGCACTAATCCCACTGAAATTCCTGATGAATTTCTGGTAGAAACTAGCCAAACCATGAAAAATTCTCACCTCAAATACATTCCTCGGTGATGGCCAATTCTCGATCACTTCCACCTTATCCAGATCCATCCTCAACTCATTCGTTGAAATAACAAAACCCAGATGAATGAGCTCTGTCTTCGTAAATGAGGATTTCTTCATATTATTCAACAGCTTCTCATGTTGTAGTTTCTTCATCACAATGGCCAAATGATTCATATGTTCAACCTTGGTCTTGCTAAAAATCAGTATATCATCCAGATATACAATAACAAACTTCCTGATGAATTCCTTCAAGAATTCATTCATCAACCTCATGAAGGTACTTGGTGCATTCGTCAAGACAAACAGCATGACAAGCCATTCATACAAACCTTCGTTTGTCTTGAACGCTGTTTTCCACTCATCACCTTCTCTCATGGGAATCTGGTGATATCTGCTTTTCAGATCTATCTTTGAAAAATACCTTGCCCCACTCAGGCAATCCATCAGATCATCCATCCTCAGTAATGGAAATCTATACCTGATGGTTATCTTATTTATCGCCCTCGAGTCAATACACATCCTCCAGCCTCCACCTTTCTTCGGACTGAGTAATGTTGGAACAACACACGGGCTTAAGCTTTCCCTAACCAATCCTTTGTCCAATAACTCCTAGACCTGCTTCTTTACCTCTTCATTTTCTTGTGGCGTCAACCTGTACGCGTCTTTGTTCAACAAACTGGCCCCTGGTATGAGATCTATATGATGACTCACACTCCTCATTGGTGTCAACGAATGAGGTAATTTGTCCACCACGATATCAGCGAACTCGTCTAGTAGTTCCTGAACCTCTTCTGGTAGATCATCCACTCTTGTGCTAGTTAGAACAATTCTCAGTTTTCTGACCACAAAGAATTGTGGATCTTCTTTCTTCTTCACTTCCGTAAGAAGCTCCTTCCCACTCATGAAAAGTAATGTGTTGCTTACTTCCGGTTTCACCTCCTTATCCTTTATTGGAAGCAACATATGGGTTCTCCCATTCTTCTCTAAAGTGTATGTGTTCATTCTCCCGTCATGAATTACATTTCTGTCATATTTCCATGGTCTACCCAACAATAGATTACAAACATCCATAGGAATAACATCACATAATATCTTATCATTATATCCACCTATCTTGAATTCAACTAAACACTGTTTAGTGACACTTACCTGATGTCCCTTCTGTAGCCATGAAACTCTGTATGGACTCGGGTGATCAGTCGTCTCCAGCTCCAGTTTTTCCACCATCTCGGTTGAAATGAGATTATCTGTGCTACCGTTGTTAACAATGACCTTGCACACCCTGTCCTTGGTCTTGCAAGAAGTCCTGAAAAGTCTGTTCCTTTGGAATGAGCTTTCCACCTCCTTCTCCGGTGTTAAGAGAACTTTTCACATCATAAGCGATCTTTCTCCTTCTGCACCTTCGGCCTCAACATCCTGCCTCTGTGCCTCGGTGATGTGAGCTTCTCCAATGTCCTTATTTTTCTCTGGACACTTGTAAGACTTTTGCCCATTCTTTCCACATGTGAAGCATGTGATAACTCCACCTCTTCCTCTTCCTCTACCTCTGGTATGAGGAAAAGTATTTGCATCAACATAATCTCCCTTCTTCTCTGTATGCTTCCCTTTCTGTTCAATGTATGGCCCTCTCTATGAGGTTCCACCTCTCTCAACTTTACCTTGAGGTTTCTTCCATTCCTCCTTGGGATTCTAGTATTTATCTTGGGCAACTGACTTGCCTCTGGGCTGGCTCCTACCTCGGCCTCACTGACCTTGCTTACAGCTCAGCTTCTCTTCGGCTTTCAGAGCCATCTAATAAGCATCCTCCATAGTTCGGATGGTTACCATGCTCATCTTGTCCTGAATGTCGTATCTTAGACCATTCAGATATCTAGCAACCTTCTCATCATCACTCTCCCGATGACCTGCCTTGATGTTCAGTCGATAGAATTCCTCAGTGTATTCTTTCACTATCATCAGCTTCTGTCTAAGGTTCTGCATTCTCCTGAACAGAGTAATTTGGTAGTCTCTTGGGATGAACTTCGCCTTCATCTTTGCAATCATTCGATCCCAACTCTTGATTTTCTTCTTACCTTTGCAGCGTCTGTCAGCTTGTAGCTCGTCCCACCACAATGTTGCATGTCCTTTCAGGTGTGTGACAACATGCTTGAATTTCTTATCCTCTTCGATATCCTCATAATTGAAGTAGGTGTCCAGAGCTCTAATCCAATCTAGTAGCTCCTTTGCATCCAGATTCCCCTCGTAGACTGGAATGTCCATCTTTGCCTTTGTGCCCATTCTGGAAATGGATTTAATTAGACGTTCATTTGCTGCATCCTTGGCTGCAACTTCTCCTTCTCCTTCAGCTTCAACTTCACTCTCAGAATCACTGAGATCCCCTACACTAGTTGTGCGTCTCTGCGCTGTCTCCATCTCCTCAAGTCTTACTCGGAGATCACGCATCTATCTTTCCATTTCTGGATTGACTACCTGCCTGCCTCTTCGTTGCACCTCCCTATCCTCTGGATCAGGTGATTGTCTTTCTCTCCTGGGTGGCATGGCGAATTCTCCTTCTTCTCTGCTACAGAAAGAAAAGAGTCTTCCTCAGGCTTTGATACCACAACTGGTGCAGCCACACCTGCAGGCATTCCCGCTCCCTCAGGACCTTCTCCTCCTCTCTGCCCGAAGAACTCAAAGGTTCCTCTACTTCCCTATAGGGAATTTTCCTTACCCACAGAAACTCTACAAATGATCTCCCTTAATGATCGGGAAATCGGACTTCGCGATTTCATGAATCCTATGGTTGCGTGTTTGTTGCCCCACGATTCCCCGAACTCCAACGCGAGTCAATGTTGACTTCTCCCTTTCCTTTATCGGGAATTCCTGTATCGCGGTTTTGCCACTCGTGATGTCAACAAATGGAATTTCCAAACTCCGAACCCCAGTGTGCCGAAACTCTGACGCACACGCGCGAATTGACTCTTCCACCTCCCGTCAATTCTATCAGGATTTCGAAATTCGCGGGATCGTGAATCCTAATGTCAAAGGATTCGGGACTCGCCCTTTCCCAATCCCTAATACTATGCCACCTGTTCCCCTCTAACTCTTACTGTGGCCCCACACAACTCTTCCATTGGAATATCACGTTTCGCGACTCCGAGCTACACGAACATTGTGTCCTCGAAAAACCCGATTCTCTGAACCTCGATTCCCTTGGATCTCCTGACACGCATCCCAACCAATGGATAGTTCTGGGTTCATCGAGATATCGTGGGTCGCGATATCATAATTCTTGTTGCAAAAAATTGGAACTTCGACTCGCGAATCCCCGATACACAATATCACATGTATATTTGATGGTCCTTGTGACTTGGGTTCGACATTTCTAGTCCCTTCTTAGATTTAAACCTCCGGACGTTCTCACTATAACCTCCTTGCACCTCCGCAAGATCCAAAAGCTCTCGGAACTTTGTGAAATCTCCTCAAAGGATTTCGACCATCCGTTCTTCCCTTGAAACTCACAGACGGACTAAGTGTTCCTCTCCATGAACTCATTCGCCTGCTAGCAAACCTGTGACGCTTCTTGCAAGATTTCAATAATATCTCCCTGCGCTTATCCTTCAATGAATTCGAAGGCCTACTCCTCCTGAGCTTTTCAACTACTTCAGTCTTCTTGGAAACCTCTTGCATGCACTCCTTGTGGAAACCCTTCAACCTCGACTGAGTGTTGAAGTCTCTCAACCCTGCACACTCTTGTAGTAGCAGTTTTCTAACCCTTCCCTCAGGTTTGCAACCCTGAGACCTTTAACTAGCCTGCACACTCCTAGCACGGCTCCTGTGCCCAACTGCACCTTTGAGGAAATGAGAACAAAAGTTATCTCTAATTGAACCCTTCCGTCAACACACTTCTTGCGGACAATTCGACTACACTCCTTGCAGGAATCCCTTGGCTCAATTAGAGAAACAATTGAAACTCATTCACTCTTCCTTTCAGACTTCAATTCTACCATGAAATCACATACACAGAATATAAAAGCAAATGTATGACAGGAAGCAAACATTCATGAGCATAACACCGATACACAGAGAAACAACACAAACCATGAATCTGACTCAAAGCTTTCTTCTATTAATTCAAATGCCTGTACATGGGTGTTCTTCATACAATTCTCTACATGCTCTTCTCTTCCTGTTTCTGAATTATTGTTACAATGATACAATGAGGGTGTCTATATCCGTTTTCCCTATTGGACTCTAAAGCTATCAAATCTAAAATTAAATTCCTATCTACCAGCATTAACTATATTAAATGTCGTCTAACTACTAAAGGATGAGAGCTATCCACTCAAGGCCCGTTACAATATACAAGTGCACCATTTCTTAAATGAGTCATTTAAGATCGCGCAACAATTCCAAAGCATTTTCAAAATTTGTGTTGGTTTGTCTAGCTGTCCTTCGCTTCCGCGCTGGCCCACTTGATGTGTTGGTGATGCTCCTGCATCACAAGAATTTCTTGCTGGTATATACCTTGTGGATATTTTGTGCCGATATTTCAATATAATTCCTTGAATATTTGTTGCACTTGAGTTTAACTTCTACAAAATGTTTACCAAATTATGGAATCTATTGATGGGTATTAGGCTTGGTATTTAATAGTCTAAGATAAACTCCTAGTGATAACATTTTGGCGCCATTGCAGGGGATCCAAGACATGAATATATTTTCCTGGGTTGTACGACAAAGACCAAGACCAACACTTGATGGTGAACAAGTTTTGGTGACAAAACAGACTGCAATTTTTCACCATGGAAACTCCACACATTTGAAGAACTTGCTGTTGATTCAAATCAGTCACAAGACTCAACTGAAGAATGATCTCAGATAGAAAAATATGAAAGGAATACACAGGTAGTCCAAGTATCAAGTCATAAGTTTCTTTCAGGAAATTATTTTATTTTTCCTCAGTTTTTTCCTTTACTTTCCTTCACATGTGAGAAGAATTATCCTTTCTTTTGTCTATTCGAATGACCATAATCCTACTATTATATATCCCTCTTTGGAGAAGGACAATCTACATTCTTCTTGCATTGTAAATGTTGATCCCATCCCTTTAGGTGAAACCCATGAGGAAGATGATGTACATATATCCATATCCCCTGAACCTGATTATTCTTGTCATCGTATAGATTATAGAACCAATTTATTACGTTCTACCATTTCTACTGAAACTTGCAATCAACATGTTGAATCTCACTTTCATTTCACTAAAGTTCACTCAAGAATTAGAGAGAAAATTTTTAAACCCTTAATGTTGTCATCTTCTCTTCATCCTTACGCTTGCAAGTTTCTAGAATATCTACCTCTTTTTATTGGGGAAGGACATACCACAGTTGAGAAGCATTTTCAAAAATTTCAAAATTTCATTGACAATTTGGAAATCATGGATGAGGATGTTGTCATGAGTTTATTTTCAAAATCTTTGGCTGGGGATGCATCTTTGTGGTTTAACAATATGGAGGTTAGTTCTATTGATTCATGGGCTAAGTTGTATTGTGAATTTTTAAGATATTGAGGAGAGAAAAAATCCTTTGACCAATACTTAACCGAGTTTCATGCTTCAAGGAGAGAGAAGGATGAATTCATCACTATATTCAATAGGATGTTATAAAGTTTTATTTGTAGTATGCCTTTGGAGATTCAACCTTATGAAACTGCTGCCATGATGTACTATTCAAAACCTTAATACCCTGATGTTGTCCTTTACCTGAGAGAAAGGAAATCTTCATCATTAGCACTGTTGTTTAAGGATTTTGAATAAATTGACGAGAACTTCTAGGCTTGTGATAAACTTCGAGATCAAGTTTGTGATAAATGATCACATTCCGAAGAAGAGGAAGATAATTATGAACAAAAAATAAATTTGGGACAATCTTCTACATCATTTTTAGATTTTTTTGTTGATAGGTGTTATCGCATAGTTTGTAGCTAAGTCAAAAGGGAATAAGATGGAGGGAAAACTAGCATAACAGGAACCTACATCCACCCAATGTCACCACAATGGGGAGGTTTTTTCTCTTTAGGGAGGTTAGGCCCAGGGGAGATGTCCATGATAACCTAGAGTTTTGAAGAGGCTAAGGTTTAAAGGTCAAATTAAGCATCCCTCTTCATAGGTCACCACCTAGAACAGATAGTCCAGCTAAACAACCAATAATGAAGTGTAGGCCAAATGAGAACACCTGTCCAGAACAAAGCAACAACAAACTAATATAGGCTATAATTCAATGGGTTAGTACTTCATGTAACTATATGATATCAATATATACGCAATTGCAACAATAAATATTGACGAAGTCAATGTTTGTTAATATAGCAATGAAATAATACTACTTCACCAATAATTATGAAGATGATGTGGCAATCAATGTATCAAATCAACCCTTATTAAATAGATTCATCAAACCATCATCTAATTGCTCAATATATAAAGAATTTTGTGTTAAGATGAAATAACCAATTGTGACGTCAACTTTTTAGGGTTAGTAGTTAGTTAGGGTTTCAATTTATAAAAGTTTTGAGAGTTTTTTTTATCACTTTCACTTCAACGTTGGAGTCCTGAGATTAGTGCCTAAGGGTAAATGAAGTCAAAATGAGGGAGGACACAAAGGTTTAGGGAAAAATCTAAGGACTAGAGGGAAAGGTTCTGAAGTGCTAGTATGGCAGGGCCTCAGAAGTAAAACCCTAGGGGAAAGAGGCTCACTCTGGTGTTGCTAAAGCAAGGCCTCATGCTCTTTCCTCCTTCCTTAGGTTTAACTTGGAAAAACGGCTAGCATAAAAGATAAATCAAGACACGAGAGTGTGATGAGGGAGGGTGTCACTAAAGCAAGGCCCTATCACCAAACCCTAGAATCAGGACGACCCTAGGTGTAGATAACCTAGGCCTGGGACGTCTCCTCCTTCTTGAGTTTTAAAGGGTACGACTAGCTCAGGGGAAGAGATAAATGAGAGTGTAGCTATGGCTAGGCTCTTCCTTTCTCCTTCAATGGCTGAAACTTTCTCTTTTAGGGGACATGAGATAACGACCTACTTGTGTGTTTATCCCCTAGAGTTTTAAAATCAACAAAGTTATAAATAAATGCAAGAATATAAGACTACAACCATTCAATTAAGAATTTTTGATAAAAAACACTTACATATCACCATGAAATAGCATTTCAAACCCTAGTTGTAAGTCTTCCTTCAAGAGAAATGCCAAAAATGCCAAGAAAAGCCTTCCTTCAACAAGTGCGCCTCACTTCAAGAGAACAAATACCCAACTAGGGCACAAAAAATCAGATCTCACTAGGAGAGTGAGTGATCTGTTCTTGTCAAAATGACAATAAAAATCCTCAATATATATTGTATCAATGACCTTTAATTAATTTAGGTCATTAAAAATAGCCGACAAGGCTACAAAACAAAATCAAACTATTTTTACATTAAATTATCAAATCGAAAACCTAACTGAGAAAAAGCAAGATGTCAAGCCCTACTGAGGGAGACGTTAGCCCCTTTAGGGAAAATGCAGCACCAAATGACAAAATGTTGGCCCTCTTTGGGCCTCCCAATCATTCCACATGTGCCAGCTGCCCCGTCAAACTGTCACATGCTCAAGGTGATGTCAATGGCTCCTAGGTGATGTCTTGGGCCATCCAAGGGAAACTTTCCATTGGAAGTGGGTTGACCCCCCTAGGTCAAGCTCAACCAAAGTTCCCCTGATGAAACGTCCTCTTCTTCTCTGGTGAAAAACATCGATCAAACATTGTCTCATCTCTGCCTTTCTGATGGGGTCTCAACAACCATCTGAAGGGATCCTCAGCCCCATGGAGGTCTGAACTAATCATCTCCCCATGTGTACTGGTCCAAATGGTACTTGTCCATTGGGCATGGTCCTGCACATCAAAAACTATGTGCGCCATGGGCTCATTAGTCACAGGGATCATAGCAATGTCAATCACATTTCATCATTAATATTATCAAACATATGCATAAAAACCTTGATATATCATTCAATAGCTCCAAGACATTACAAAAACCTACAATACAAGGTCGAGGAAAAGAAAAAGGTACCCTATTGGGCTAGTATCCATAAGAAAGGAAATTTTCTAAGAGGTTTCATCCAATCCATGTAAATGACATGATGTGGCTAAGGGATGTCCAGAAATATGGGTAGAGTGAGAGCCAGGGGTGCATGATATTACCTGTGGGTGCCTTCGTAGAAGGCGAGCTATACCCATCATGGATGCAAATTTTTCCAAGCCCTTTCTTGCCTTTATTCTTTTCTTTATTTGATTTTTCTTCTTCTTTTTCTTTTATTCAAGGACTAAACAGAGGACACTACCTTGGTGTGGTGACCAGAGCTGACAATGTTATCCACAAGTTCTTTCATAGAGATGATAAGGCTGGCTTGTGATGAGACCCCCTTTCCCTTGTCCATGCAACCAAAGGTCACTACCCTGGTGTGGTAACCAGATGATGGCAATGTCATGTTGTTAGGTACCCATGAACATAATAGGATGGCTCATGATGAGACCCCCTATCCTCTTGACTAGGTCATGTTCATTATTTTTTTAGGTCCCTCTTGTTTCTTGCTGAGAGGCTTTTTATTGCCTTCTCGGGGATCCCTGGGCGAAGGATATCAAGGTTTTATTTCTAGTATTTTATATTTTACCAGCTACTTTTACCTTCTAGGCCTTTAGCCCCTTATTCCCATGAGGTAAGGTGCAACCCTACAATAAGGTCAACCCAATGTCCGGAAAAGGGGAATGGGATATATGAGCAGGAGATACAATGGAAAAGTGGTGGTATGATGGGAGTAGACGATGGATCTTCAGAAACCCCCCAGTGGCAAACCAGAACCTATGGGTACATGCTTGCTAGGCCACCTAATCAATCTCCCCAAACATGATCATGTGGGATAATTTAAGATCCAAGCAGTTGTTAGAGATAAAAGGAATTAGATGCATACATTTAAAGGTTATAATGATCAAAAGTGACACATGTTAACTACCAAAAACGCACCAGCATTTTTAAAGAAATATGCCTAATCTTGTAGGGAAATTTTGACTAGCTTCCCTAACTCCAAGTCCAAATCTGATTGCACATTTGGAAAGCTTATGATCTGTAGATGAAAATCGACTATTTAAACGTGCAAAACGGACATTCCACGGCTGAGAAAATGGATTTTTACCAAAGGCAGTTTTTGCTGGAAATTTTGACTTTCGGTGGTTTAGGCGAACAGGACGACTGTTCATTAACCACCGAAAGCTGCGCTTTCGGTGGTAAATT
>ML778662.1:1075921-1093914 GCA_009831015.1 Picea engelmannii | reverse complement strand
CATTTTTGGAAGAGATGATTCTTGTGATAGTTTCCTTTGAGCATTTGTGCTTTGCTGTTCTTGGGGTCACGGGCACGGAGGGCCAAGAAACCGAAAGGTTTCTTGGAGCTAGGAAGCCGGCTAGGCTCCTAGTTGGCAGGGAGTATTCCGTTGTTTCACTCTGGGCAAGCGGGAAAAGAATACTTGGAAGCGCCTAGGACTACAGTACAACCGGTGAGCTTCGACAAGGTAAGGAGGAGGTATTTTTCAGTGATATTTTGCTATTGATGTTTTGAGTATACTTATGTTTTAAGTTCATAAATCTTAAAGTTAGCCTACTACTTATTTCATCATGTTATTAGATTTATCATTGAGCAAATGTAGAATAATTGTGTAAATGAAAATGGAATAATGCTAAAACGAAGTTGTTATTGTGTATGTGTTTGAATAAATGATTATTTGCTTAGCATCTTGTGGATGGGTGCTACAATTTCAAGCTTGTCATAATCATTTCATCCATGATTCCATCTTCAAGTTACTTCATAACCTCTACAATTATTGTTCTATTATAAACCTTACTTCCAACAAAACCTTAAGAAATTCTTTTGTCTTATGATGCTTATAATTGTGGTTATTGTTCCTCTTGGAGGAAATTATTCTTGGATTAGAGGTTGTAGGAGATGCAGGCAACGGTTTAGAAGCTTCTTGCATTTTTTGGCATAATTTTCAGTCATCACAGGGAAAAAATGACACCTACAGAAAGTTCACAGCGCATCTTGTTGAAGGCAATGTGAGCTAATTAAAAATGGAAAAGTTTGCAACGAACTCTTGTTTTCATAATATATGGAAGAATACAAATTGGAGTTTGCCCAAAATTGGTGTGGGGAAGAAATGTAGCCTTGTTGACTTGATGACCAAACTTCAGTCAAACCCAGTTCAATGTTTGGGAGAAATGTTGAAAACACCACCTACAGGAATGTTCGTAGTGTCACTGTCAAGCGTTGCAAACTTATTTCCTATAGCAGATTATTCTAAATATTTTATCATAAATCCAAAATGGCGATGTGGGATTTTCTGAATTTTTTTTTGGAGGATAACGATAGCCTTGTTGACTTTCTAACCAAAATTCAGCTTGACCTAGTTTGGAATTTGAGTGATAAAATTAAAACGCTAGTGCACTGCAAATTGGCATTGAAAACTCTTTGTTTTTCATAGTTTTCGGATATTCGCCTTGTTTGGATGTTTCCACCTATCAAGGAGGGTTCAAATGACTTATTAGATATCAGTTATATGCTAAAGGACACCTGTGCCTAATATTTAGCTCCATTAAAACCTCATGTGGTGAGTTGGAAACAAATTTATTAATGAATTCCAATAACTTCCTAAAAATTGGTAATTTGTTGGATCCTTGTCTCTTTTATTGTTTCCACCTATCTCCAAGGCCTGGAATCCAATGGAAGAGATGTGTTTAAAACTCCTAAGAATATCTTGTATGTTATTTTCTATTTAATGGGTGAAACGAATCAAGAGAGGCGTTCAAGTTATTCTACATAGGGGAGCTTATACTATTTTTTGCAGCCAACTATGAAAATTTACCATGACTGTATGTATCAGATTCAAGACTCTTGGTTAATAAAAGATCATTCTCTTTTCTTATTACCATATTAAGTACTCAATATTTCTTTGATGTGGATTTTTGGTGAATGATTCATCTTCATTATTTGTTCAAATGTTGTAGTAAATGATTTGTTGTTATCCACTGGTGCAAGTGTTATCATAGATCTATTTCTCATTATTTAGGAGGTTCCTTTTGATGGGAATTTATTCTATATGTGTCTCAAAATTGTCTTTTGTGATTTGATGCATGTATAACATGTTTATTTAGTATTCCATATTTCATTTATGTTTAAAAAAAAATGATATGAATTTATTCAAGCCTTTCTTGTTGGTATATACCTTGTGGATATTTTGTGTGTATATTTAAATATAATTCCCTGAATTTTGTTGCAATTCAGTTTAACTTATACAATTTTTTTTCCAAATAATGGAATCTATTGATGGGTATTAAGATTTCTTTTTAGCAGTCCAAGAGAAACTCGTAGTGCTAACACAATGTATAGTGATTCACATACAAATAAAATGAAAACAAAAAACAATAAAAAAATTCATCACAAAACAACAATAGATGCATCTTTATTCTTATTTTAAAATCTGAAAGTCAAAACATTACAGTAACTCCAACACCCCCTCTAAACATCACTATGGTGAAAATAAAGAATGGGTCCGGACAACAAGGCCATGTTAGGTACCCAAATACACAATATACACTAAAATAAAGTGCGGAAAGAGGGAAACACCCCCCCTCAAGGTACAATATGTGTAAAAATAAGAACTACAATTTCTAGGCAACTGTGTCGTTCACTCCAAGACGACTTCGCAGAGAATGGAACTTATGCTCCGTGAAGGTCTTGGTGAATATGTCTATTGTCTATTCTTTTGAAGGAAAACAATGTAGGTCGATGATCCCCTCACGTACTAAGTCCTAGATTTAATGCATGTGGATCTCGATGTGCTTCATCCGTTGCCTCTGAAATGGATCTCTACATAACTTCAGAGTGCTCTAGTTGTCACACCATATGATGATCGACCAATGAAATTGAATGCCCAACTCAGTGAGAAAATATTGTAGACACATAGCCTGAATGGTTATGTTAACTACCCCTCTATACTCTGCCTCGGCTGAAGATGGAGAAATGGAAGCTTGCTTCTTGCTCAACCAAAAGACAGGCTGAGAACCAAGAATGAGTGAGTAACCAGATGTGGACTTACGATCAATGCTATCAGTAGCCTAGTCAGAATCAGTAAACCCAATGAGATATAATGTAGAGTTTGTTGCATAATGAATCCTAAAGGTGATGGTGCCCTGTATGTATTGAAGGATACACTTTGAAACCTTCTAATGTAGCTCATACGGCTCCTGCATGAACCTAGAAACTGCTCCAAATGCATAGGAGAGGTCTGGTCTAGAGTGTGTGAGATACAACATGCTACCCACTAACTATTTGTACAGTGTGTTGTCAACCAATGGAGTCACCCCACCATCCTCAATTTTGACTCCTGATACGAAAGGAGTTGGAGCAAACTTGTAGTCTGTCATGTGAAATCTCTCAAGGATATCTCATGGATACTTTTCTTGAGAAAGTTTGATGCCTGATGCATTATGACGGATCTCAAGTCCAACGAAGAAGTGTAGTGAACCCATGTCCATCATAAAAAACCTTTCATGTAGAATCCCATTGACTGTATCAATTGCTAAAGTCGAGCAACCGATGATCAACAAATCATCAACATACAAAAATAAGAGTAGAAGTGAATCAACCATCCTGAGCATGTAGACATTTGGGTCTGATTTACAATGTAAAAAGTCTTGTGACAATAGATAGGAGTCCATCTTGGCATACCATGCCCTCAAAGCCTACTTGAGGCCATAAAGGGAGTTCTTCAATCGTCAGACCAAAGATGAGTCCTGCATAAATCCCTAGGGCTACGTCGTGTATATCTCTTGAGAGATATCACCATGAATAAATTCATTCTTCAACTCCATTTGATGAAATTCCCATCCCTTGGTGGTCACAATGGCAAGTGTTAGTCGTATGGAATCCATATTCTCTATTGGAGTGAAAGTATCATCGTAGTCAATACCATGCACCTGATGAAAGCCTTTGGCAACAAGCTTGGCTTTGTATCTACTAATATGTCCATCTGATGCACTCTTGGTCCTGTAGACCCATCTGCATTTGAACATTTTCCTCCCAGAAGGAAGGGGAACCAGATCCCAAGTCTGGTTCTCAAGGAGGGAGTTGTACTCCTCTTGCATGGCAGATTCCCAAAAGGGATTTACAACATCTTCTCCATAAGACTGTGAATCTGAAGATTGAAACAAGAAAATATGTCTAGAGGGAAATGGTTCAGTGGCAGTGAGTGCAACAAGAGGCTCCTCGAAATAAGATCGATTACTCCTAGTATCAGATGGATAACCAACGGGATTCCCTGCATCCTGAAGAGTAGTTGGTGCTCACTTGGGCCTCTGCTCTGGCTCTGCAACTACATATGGATGCTCTGACTGTACTGAATTTGTATCTAAACCATATGAGTCCTCTGAATCATAACTATCATCTGAATAATAGTCATCATGTGCATGTTCATCATCTCGGACATGTGGAAGAAAGAAGGTGTCTACATGTGACTGTTGAGGTACATGCGAGACACTTTCCTCAAATTGGACACTATGCTCAATGATGATCCGATCCGCGAAAATATCAATAAGCCTATATGGCTTCACACCGTCGGGGTATCCAACAAAAATACACTCAATGGTCTGTGGATCAAGTTCCTTCCTCTTTTCAGAGGGAATCCGGGCCCATGCACGTGAACCGAAAATATGAAAGTAAGTCACTTCTAGTTTGAGGTGGCTCCAAGACTCATAGGGGGTCTTATCCTTGAAAGATCTATGGAAAGATATGTTTTGGATGTATGTTTCACAATTAAGTGCTTTGGCCCATAGTCTCTGTGGTAGTGACTTTGCATGCAACATGCAAGATTCCATCTCTTTTAGAGATCTGTTTTTCTGTTCAATAAATTTGTTTTGCTACAGAGTTTAGGGAATTGTGTGCTACAACTGGACCCCTACCTCATGGAAAATATTATGGATCTCATGATTGACATACTCTCCCCCATTATCAGTTCAGAGGAATTTGATATTGTTTTCAGATTGTGTCTCGATCAGGGCTTTGAAATCTTTGAGGTGTTGAAAGACCTTGGATTTTTTCCTAAGAAAGTAGATCCATGTAAAACATGAGAAATCATAAAAAAAAATGAGAAAAAAACTCTCTTTTCTGATAGATGGAAGTGGAAAAGTACTCAAAAGGTCACTGCGGATAAGATCTAAAGGCACGAAATCTCTTTGAGACTTTCCTTTGTTGAATTTCTCTTAAGGGTGTTTTCTCAAAACACATCTCTCACATAATACCTTGGAGAAATGGATGTCTGGTAGACCATCAACCAATATTTCCTTGCTGAGTTGTTGCATGTATTTGAAATTAAAATGTGCAAACCTTTCGTGCCATATCCTACTACTTTCATCAACAACAGTGAGAGGTAAAGCATAATAAGGTTCAATGAATTCATAAAATGTATACAATCTAGACTGATGATTTACCTCACCAGTAGCAACCCTGGAGTTTCTTTGCATGTCATAGATGTCTACAACATTTGGTGTAAATATGAATTTCTTTCCTGTGCCATATTTCTTCATCTGATAGACAGAGAGAAGGTTGACGAAAATTTTGGGAATGTGCATCACATTCTTGAAGCTTCCATTGGTGAGTTCAATCCTTCCTTTTCTGGTGACTTCGACAGAAGATTTGTCCCCCATCAGAATATGAGGACCTTTGCATGCATCCAATGAACAATATACTTCTTTTGAGGTAGACATGTGGTGTGATTCTTTTGAATCTATGATCCAAGCATCGAGAGAGGAGTTGATGGAAATCAAGGCATGGATAGAATTTCCTTTCTTGGGATTCTGATCTTTTGGCTTCTTCTTCTTGGCACCCTCAGGGATGTGATATCCAAAGTTTTTTTTATGAAGTATTTGAGACATTAGATCTAGTTTTTTTTGCATGCATGCGGATTCTGGATGGAATCCTTTGTGACAGTACCTGCATTTATCCCCTTTTCTCCCCTTTTCCCCTTTGGATCTGGAGGCATCGGTGAAGGGTTTGGTGTACCCTTCCTTCTTCAGATGTGCATGAGATTTTCGTTTGTATTTACTTTTATATTTATGATATTTATGGCTGCCATATTGCACAGTGATTGCATGTGCCTTTGGGACTTTATTTTTCCCATGTTGATGAGCTCAGTTTACACTTGTGTTAGGGATTCGATAAAGTCCTCAAGAGAAGGAATATTCCAGGTGGCTCCAGAGGAAAATATGATAGAATGGAATGTGGATACGAATACAGATAATTCAGGACCATGTTTGGAGAGAATGGTGAGAACCATTTGTTTCTCCTCCTTAGATTTATCAAACCCGCAAGCTTTGAGTTGCAACAATAAATCCTTCAATTTTGTAAATAAATATTGGATATTGTCGAAGGATTTTGGATCCAATATGAGAAATTACACCTCTAGCATGTTTCCCCTCATATCATCCTTCTTTCCAAATATCCCTTCCAAGGTGGTCTAGGCTTCATTGGGAGTCTTACAGGAAGATATGTGAAAAAGGAGATCAGGAGAAATAAGACTGCAAATTGTTATGAATGCTTCATCCATTCAATTTAAGTACTTAGATTTTTCTATGGTTGATGTCCTTTTTGTATCTATATTCAAGGTTAACCTATACAATATCTTAGTTTGGAGATGTATGATTATTTTCTCCTTCCATGAAAGTAGTTGTAAGGTGTAAGAATGAATTCTTTTTGGAAATCCATCTTTCCACTGTCTTCAATTTTTGTACCTGCAAAACATTTTGGTCTAGATTTTGCTTAGCAATATGTCGGTTCTGACACAATGGAAATGTGTTGAAGCTACACAGAATAGATATATCTAGAAAATACTACACACATTTGTAGAGAGAAATTGAGAAAGAAAGGAGAGAAAGAATGAAATAATTCTCATTAACCGTATGAATAATGAATAATTTACACAATACATACTCTGTATGACTCAATGAATGAACACTGGAGGAGAACCAATGTGCCATAGTGGTGGTCTAGAGTGATCTGGACACACACCAAAAGTTATGGGAGTGAACTTCCACCTAGTCTATTCTCTCAGGAAGTTACGAGAGTGAACTGCCACCTAGCTGAGTTAACTAGTCAACCAGTCTCCAGTTAACTGACTGAATAGAGTGTAGTGAGGAGTGCATCAAGGAATCAAGGGTAATGTGTCGGTATGGTGATGATACCAAGGAAAGTGCACATTATCATGGTGATTATCCCAATGTTGCATGGTGATAAAACCGATGCAACATCTAGACTCAACTGAACTAGTCAAACTGAAGTGTCAATTGAAGAGAATATTCTTCAGGTGGAATATTCTCTCCTAAAAAATACGAGACTTGATAAATGACTAATAATGACTAATAAACAAGGAAAAAACTTAGGAAAAATAAATCCTAGGTGTTTTTGAAGTAACTGCAACACTTATATTGTGTCATTTTGTTCTTCCATTGGCTCTTTGATATTCGCAAGTTCTCCAAAGTATTGCTTTCCAATCATTACTCCTAATGGTACTTGAGGTTCCTTTGAAAAATTTTCCACCTTTTATTCACTAAAATATCCTTTCCTGAAGCCAAATTCTTGCATTTCATCAGGAGGAGATGGAATAGCATTAATTATTTGTTGAATAAAACTGCACTGCATTGGGTCACTTTCAATGGCTATGAAATTCCTTTATTTCTGCATGAAACACACTAATGTTGTACCTAATAACCAAATACAAAATAAATAATGAAGTTAGATACTGTAAAAAGGCATAAATTAAAAAAAATATAAGATTTAAGTATGATTTCATAAATGTTAGATCATAATTCTTACTTGAACCTCAGAACAAATCCAAAACCAAACCTCCTTCATTTGAAAATGTATCTATAAGATAATTAATTAATTCTTGTGTTTTTGGATAAATGTTAATCATATCTCCTTTCAAATATTTTTCCTCATATGTTAGCTTTCTAACCACAACATTGTATACCAATATACTACTAGGAGTCTATCCATCCTTTGCATTGACAATAATAGAATTATAAGAATCATATTTTTTCCAGGTTGCAAGATGTATACTCTCAAAATCATGTTTAAATGATTATTTATTGGAGCTATGAATATTATACTTGTGCTTGTAGCATAAATAAGTGAAAATTTAATTAACTTGTGAATTAATAAAATTGTTTTCTAATCTTAATTGCTAAACATACACTTTCAATATCTTACCAAATAAACTGCATGCTTGTCTTTTCTTTCCCCTTGAATCTTGATTGTACTAATCCTTGTTGTGTGTCTGAATGAAATACTAGAAATCTCCAAAATGGTGATGTTGTAACTTCCGTAAATCCCATAACCATTTTATTGAAATCTTGGTAAGTATAAGGCTCAATATCATATCTAATGTTTTGTATATTATAACCATGAGGGATATGTGCAATAACTGGGGAGTATTCTTTTTTAGGAACAATATTTGCAGGTTGTTCACAATCATCTAATATCACTTTATATTGAACATTGTCGAGTCCATTCCAAATGTAGAGATCAAGGGTGCCATCAAGTTGAACATTTTGAACACGTCTCCTTCTTTCTATTTCAAATATGTCTTTTTGAATAAAACTTTTGAAAGCTTCAAGTAATCCATCTGCATTCTTCTTTGGCATATTTAATGAAACAAACAAACATATAGTTAGATATCTATAACTATTAAAATATAAATAAATTAACTTACAAATGAATAATATGAATGTAATAAATCAACATACAGTTTGAATGCAACAAAAAATTGTTTCAATATTGCTGAAGAGCTTGAATCTGGATAGTTGAGTTTAACATCATCCCAACTTTCTTCATTCAAAATCTTGACCATTTCCTCTTGTATTTTAATATACACCTTGTGACTAAATAAAACACAAATAATTTTATAATAATATATATAACAAAATACTTAGAACATTGATATGTTAAACTAAAAAAATTATTTTTTTTGTCCTAACATAAATAAAAATAACTCAACAAACTTACTTTTTAAATTCATCACACATTTATTCAATTGACAATTCTCCCGACCTAGCACATGATAATATAGTTATGATACGTTTATCATCCTTCACTCTTTGTATTGATATCCAAGGTGTGATAGTCATATCATCTAGAAGATTTTTTATGTCCGGACCTATCTTTTTTTTAAAACTAAAACAGGTATATTTTTTATTATTTAGATATCGGTTGGGCCAAGGCCTAAACAACCATCATTACAATGATTCAGTAGTCCATGTTTTTGAGTCATGGGGTTTTCCTTTTTTATTTATGAGGTTTGAGATGTCTCCAGATTTAAGGGATAGAAATCCATATATGTGCTTACTTATTTTTGCTAAATGTGCCTTGGGACAAGAGGCATCCCGTGTTTGACTATTTGTCTTCTTCAGTATTCAATCCTCGCAGGATGTGGTAGAAATGTGTGTTGGAGAAGTCTTGTAACACATACCTTAGCCTTTGCAGAGTCTTGTTGAGCACTGGGTTGCTGAAATGGTCTTCTGCGATTTTTGTTTTTATTAAAATTTTTGAATCCACAAAAACTTGAAATACTTTAATGTAACAACCCTAGTTGAATAAATGTTTAAGGATTAATAAGTAAAAATTAATTAGGGGATTAATTGTCTTAACATGGTATTAATTAAACAAGATTGGTATAATGATACTAATTAAATATTTATTAATTAATTAATTGTTATAATTTTAATTAATTAATTAATTAATTAACTATCACATTAAATGAAAAGGGTAATAAATTTAAAAGAGTTAATAAATTATATTGTTAAAAAAAGGGTTACGTATACGGAAGGGATAAGGGGCATTAATAAATGGATATGTAACATTAATAAATTGGATAAGGGGCATTAACTATGTGGATAAGGGAATGAATGCAGGGATAAGGAAATAAAGGAGGAGAAAGGGCGGTGAAGGAGGGATATGAGCGGAGGAGGTTACGAAGGAAGGGGATCATTCTACGAGAGATTTTTATTTTTTGGGGGCTCTCTTGGATTTGCAGAGAGGAGAGTTGAGTTCTAGAGTCAGAAGGATTAGTTCAGGGGGCATCGATTTGCTGGGGGTTTTGGGCACGGGGGCCAGGATATCCATATGGTATCCTGGAGCTAGGTAGTTGTCCTAGTTGGCAGGGTGGAAACTCGGTTTTGGGCAGAGTTGATCCGTGGATTCAAGTTGGGCAATGCAGCAACAGGAAGGTCAACAAGACAAGCGGAAAATAGAGGGTTAGCATCAGACCCAGGTATTTTAAATTATGTATTTTTTTATTCTGTTATGAATTTTATTATTCGTTGATCAATTTACATGTGTATGAGCTAAATTAAAAGGAATTATTGAGTTACTGAAATCAAGTAGCAGTTACTGTTTTGTTTGTAAAATTAATTGATGTTAAATTTATTCGGCCACTACACATGGTATTAGAGCACCTCGTTCACAATCTGGAGCCTTAAGGGCCAAGTTCCCAGCTCCAAATCCAGCTACACCTAGCCTGCAAACCAAACACAATTTTTTTTTAACACAAATATAAAAATAAATGCAATACGAATTGAAAATGTAAAAACAAATTTACCAAAGTAAAACAAGTGAATATGAATACAACTAGGGTTGTTACAGTAAGCCAATAGTAGAAGACCCATCTACACTCAATGCAGAAATCACTACTCAATTATGTTCTAAGTGAATATAAAGCATCATTCAAGACATTAGGATCCTGTGAATCTAAGCTACACACGTCGTTTAGAAAAATGCCACCTAATCCACAAAAGTCTGAATCTATGTACAGTGTTATTAGAAGTGAATACTACCAAGGTTAAATATAAACAAGAAAGAAGAAGGTTTTGATAGATCTGTAAAAATCATTTCCCAGGTTGCAGGAAAAAATGGAACTTGCTAAGATTTCCCTAGAACCAGCAGGTGACCTTAAAACCTGCCTCAGGCTATGTAAGAAGCCGCTTTGAACCTCCTAAGCCATGGTTTGTTATGTTGAACTTTACCAATTAAAATAAATATTAATTTAAACATTGTGTTTGTACCAACGCTTTGGACCTGCATTTTGAATCATCTCAGAAATACAGATCATTGATTTTAAATTCCATATGAACCAATTAAGGTGGGTGTTTAAGTATATTTAATTTTGATTTTGTGTAAACAAAGCTTAAAAGCTTCAATTATAATTGTTTTTTTCGAATAAAATAAAAGAAGATTGACAACAATATTCTCAATGTGACTTGGGAAGTCTGCAATGTTGACTTCAGTATTGATCTTCAAATAAAATGGAAACTGATTTAACAATTACGATCACTTAACTATTCATATTTCAAATGAAATGGATGTTGACTTAGCAATTACACATTCATGAGAGTAGTTTTATATATATGGAGAATTTTGGAGAAGCCAGTAAATCTCATTTGAAATTTGCTTGTGATAAGATCCTTGGTGTTAATAATGATTTGTTGCTCAACTCTTTACTTCCTCAAGATCTGGAGCAGACAAATTACACACTGATGTTTGATGAACATTTTGGTTATAGTGAAGAAAAATGGTTATGACCAAAGGGAGTCTTGGAGGACAAAGAGATATTTCTCTTCTATTGTTATTCACACTGATTTGCTCCATATTTTGAGCAAGACTTTATATCTTAGACAGAGTATGGGCAGACCCTATCTACCCTGTTTTAATGAAGTACAAAGCTCCAACAATAATCAACAAAATAACCATAATTTTGAAAGGTGTACATATGTTGACTTGATGAGAGAATTTCACCACTTCGATAAAGAAGACAGTAAACATGAGTCCAAGATTGTTCATTAAGACAGTAAAAGTTGTAATGAACAACATTCAAAAGAGACCCTAAGTGTGAAAATGGAGGAAAATAGCACAAACCTATACTGGCAAGATATTTCTAAAAATTAATATAGAGTACGTGGACTACCCTGCAACAGAATTTTCATGTCTAATTTGGGTTGAAGAACGCAATCAAGCACTATGGCAGCCTTATAACCCTGAATTTTGCAAGTAAATGAGGGCTTTAGATCAAAACTTTTTTTTTGACGATATGACTACCTAGATTCCAAATGTGTGTTTGATGTTATGTTGCACCTGCTAGTAAAGATGGCTGTATTTTCCAGCAATAATGAAAGAGAGTATCCCAGCATCGGGAAGAGAAGCTAGAAAGAGTGTGCAATATTTATGGAAACCCTTGAAGCCACCTTAGTTCATGGTTATATGCCTCGCTAAACGAAATATGAATGGTGGATTGGCTCTTGGTCATCCATTGCTTGTTTGTTTTCTGAACGAAAATTATAACCGTCAAGTATTTATTACATGTCTCATGTGCTATGAGAAAGAAATCATATAAGTAGTAATGAAAAATTTAATCCAAACCAGAAGTAATCTACAAAACAAATATCGTTCAAATAGGTTCAAAAATGATAAATGTGGACTACCCATGTGAAGTTGGATAGCGACTAAAAAAAAAAACAAAGGTGAACGATGAATTTGAACCTGAAAAGAGTGTGTCAAATATAAATCAGACAAAGCTATACGCTAGAAAACTCGATAAAGCTCTTCAGAATTACTAGTTCTTCATAGTTTTTAGCTATATTTAGCGATTTTCCCCTTTTCCCAACCCACTTCGCCAAATTAAAGCTTGAAACTAACAGATTCCTAGCCCGATTCAAACCCCACAGTATTAAAACCGTTTCTATTGTTGTCTGAAACTAAAAACAATTATAATACATCTCCACACTTATAAACAACAATCTACTATAAATAAAACTGCCAGATCTCATAAATGACACATTTCTTTACCATTTACAACGATCTTGAACCGATTTCTGAACTTCTTTGATTAAATTTGACGTTCCAACGAATAAATTTATCATTCCAAGCCATTTTTATGTTGAATTCCCTCATCAGATCAGCCGTCAGCCTTCGACAGCTATAAAACTCTCAGATTTTGATCTGGAAGGTAGATCAATTGCATGAATTGATGAAAGGAACGAAACAACAGATGTACCCAACAGGCTAAAAGCAAGTCTGGCAATAACCCACGATAGAAAATGCATTTTGAGTGTATTGAACACACAGTTGAATCCTCTGTAGATATCAACAGCATAGCCGTAGTTGTTCCCATCGCCCTGTGAGCCGAGAGAGTATTGAGGGTTGTGAGGTCTTTGAGTGTTGGATTCTTCACATGGAACGCATGAGCATCTTGGTGCTCCTGTTGCACTGCACTTATGTTCGCAGCGAACGAGGATTTCTTACTGGGGATTCCTATCAAGACAAAGGGGCCGACAACCTCTCCTACCAGCAAAACACCATGCACAAAGCCATGACCAGACCAGCACCAGCACACATGAGGCCACGAAGAGGAGTCTCGAAAGGGATGAGCATGGTGAGGGAGGGGCACGTGGGCCTCATGCGAGGACCTGCCACCCACATTAAATTTGTTTTTTTTATTATTATTATTCTTATTTAGTTTTTTTTTTTTTGTTTTTTTTTTATTTTATTTTGGTTAAATTGTTAATGTTTGAATTTAAATTCAATGTAAAATTTTAAATGTTTGATTTTAAATTAATATTAAATTTAAACAATTAAACTTTAAATTAATGTTAAATTTTAAATATAATTTAATTTAATGTTCAATTTTAAATTTTAGTAAATAGAATATAATTTAAATAGCATATAGTTAATTTAGAGTTTAAGTTTTATGATTACTTAATTGTATGATTAATTAATTATATTTTATGATTAATTAATYATRTTTTATGATTAATTAATCATGTTTTAATTAATTAATTATATTTTATGATTAATTAATCATGTTTTAATGTTTTAATTAATTAATTATGTTTTAAATTTATTTATAATTAAAATTATGTTTAATTATATTTAAAATTTATAATTCATGCTTAAGGAAGGAGGAGCAACTTCCTCCAAATTACTTTCCTCACACTGACAGTGTAAACGAGTTTGGTAGATGCTAGTTGTGTCGGGATTAGGAATGGCGTCAAGGAAAGTGGATGCGACTAATTGAAGTGACTAATTAGATTGTTTTTAGTGAAAGTTTAAGGACCTAGAACGAGATAAGCGGGAGGGGGCTCAAGGCCACCGTCATATGGTAACAGAGTCTCTCCAAGGACAGTAGCCACAGGGATTTCAATGGCAGAAAGTGAAACATCTCGTTCATCACCAACGGTGCAGACAGGTCCACGACCATCTCAGGGAACAAATAGTAGGGGTAGGGGTTCCAGGGGAAGGAACTCATGTCAGAGACATTCACATAGCAGTGCACAGGTTCAATCTCATGTTACCTGTTGGGGATGTGGAGGACCCCATTACCAGCGTGACTGCCCAGAGTTGTAATCAAGATTTGTGCTTAGAGAAGGAAAGGCCTCAATGGGAAGAGAAAGTAGTAGCCACCAGATTTACACAGCGGTTAATAATCGCCAGGCTGAACATCAATCCACGGTGGTGGAGTCATCAGGTACGCTAAATCATATCAATGTCAAGATTTTGTTTGATTCTTGTGCAACAGATAGTTTCATTTCACCATATGCATTAGAAAAGAGTGGGTTGGCAGCCTATGAGCACAATGACTTTAAACAAGTTGAGATGGCTTCGGGGGAAAAACAAGCAGTAGGACCTAGTGTCGATAACTGTATAGTAGACTTGGGAGTGTGTACTACCAGGTTGAAGGTATACGTCACTGCTCTTGGGGCGTATGACCTAATCATTGGAATGGATTGGTTAGCAGCTCACCGAGCTTTGGTAGATTTTTTCGCAAAGAGGGTGCTTTGTGTCGATGATGAAGGAAGACTAGTAGAGATCCAGGGTGTACAGAGAAAAGTGTCATTACGCTTTATATCAACTATGAAGGTTAAGATATCAACTATGAAGGTTAAGCGATGCTTGAGGCAAGGGTGTTGATTGTATGTAGTGGAAGCAGTGAATGAAAGGAAGGGACCCTCATTGGATCAGTACCCGGTATTGTCAGAATTTCAGGATGTTTTTCCGAATGAGTTACCAGGGTTACCTCCTGAGAGGGAGCTTGATTTTACTATTGAGCTAAAACCTGGTGCAAAATCGATCTCCAAGACTCTATATCAGATGACAGCACCAGAAATTTGTGAATTGCAAATGCAGTTGAAAGAGTTACTAGACTTGGGGCTAATAAGGCCCAGTGTCTCACCTTGGGGTGCACCAGTAATTTTTGTAAAGAAGAAGGATGGATCCTTACGATTGTGTATAGACTACAGGGACTTGAACTGTGCTACAGTGAAAAATAGGTACCTGATGCCGTGAATAGATGACCTCTTTGATCAGATGAAAGGAGCAACGGTATTCTCAAAGATTGATTTGCGATCAGGGTATCATCAGTTAAGGATTAAGGAAGGTGATATCCCAAAAACTGCCTTTCGAACTCGGTTTGGAAATTACGAGTTTGTTGTAGTACCTTTTAGATTGACCAATGTGCCAGTAGTATTCATGAGCCTCATGAACGGAATATTCCAGAAGTACTTAGATCATTTTGTACAAGTCTTTCTAGATGACATCCTCATCTATTCCAAGAATGAAAGAGAACATGAGGAACACTTGCGAATAGTGTTGTCCTGCCTTAGAGAGAAAAAATTGTATGGGAAGCTATCGAAGTGTTTCTTCTTCCAGAAAGAGATCCACTATTTAGGTCATATCATTTTTGGCGAAGGAATCTCTGTGGACCCAGAAAAGGTAAAGGCCATTATGGAGTGGCCAGTGCCGAAAAATGCCCATGAGGTGAGAAGCTTCATGGGGCTAGTAGGTTATTACTGGAGATTTGTGGAAGGGTTCTCAAAAATAGAGAAACCCATCACCACCTTGCAGCGCAAGGGGGTCAGGTATGAATGGACAGTAGAGTGTGATAGTGCATTCATTGAGCATAAGAGGTTACTAACTAGTGCGCCAATTCTACGAGTGTCGGATATGGAAAAGAAATTCACATTCTGCATGGATGACTCGAAGCAAGGTTTGGGGGCCGTGCTAATGCATGATGGAGGAGTGATAGCCTATGCATGAAGGAAGTTGAAGAAACACAAAGAGTTATACGTGACTCATGATTTAGAGTTGGCAGCTGTAATGCTAGATCTGAAAATTTGGAGGCACTATCTTGTGGGGCGAAACTTTGAGCTCAAAACGGACCATCAAAGTTTAAAACATCTCTTCACTCAAAGAGATCTGAATGCCAGGCCAAGGCGATGCAGTGAGTTTATGAGTGAGTATGATTTTGGTATTTCGTACATCAAGGGAAAGGAAAATGTGGTCGTTGATGCCTTGAGTAGGAGACCATGTATCTTCTCCTTGGTAACCTTAAAGGTCAATTTGAGGGAACATGTGTTGACACAACTCCAACAAGACAGTTGGTATTTAAAGTTTACTTCAAACCTCCAGAGCGGGAGGCAATTAGATCCAAAGTATGAAGGATATAGTCTGGAAACAGACGAACTGTTAAGATATCAAAGAAGGATGTACATCCCTGAGAATGGGGATATTTGAAGCATCATACTGAAGGAAGCCCATAGAGCACTTTATTGTGCACATCCGGGTGTGAAGAAGATGTATGTAGATATGAGGAAGATATTCTTTTGGGTAGGCATGAAGCGCGATGTAGTCCATTTCGTCACCAAATGCCTAGAGTGTCAACAATTGAAAGCCGACCACCATCACCCGGCAGGCCTCCTACAACCACATGATGTTCCTATGTCCAAGTGGGAAGTCATCTCTATGGATTTTGTTGTGGGGTTGCCTCTCACATCCCATAGACATAATGCCATTCTTGTGATAGTGGATAAGTTAACCAAGAGTGCTCATTTTATTCTGGTTAGAGACACTTACGATGTCACTGATTTGGCATGTGTGTTTGTAAGTGAGGTCATTCGCTTGCACGGGATACCTAAGAAGATCATTTCAGATAGGGACTCCATATTCACTTCTAGGTTTTGGACAAGTTTACAGTCAGCATTCGAGACTCAATTGAACTTAAGCACAACTTATCATCTTGAAACAGATGGGCAAACTGAGAGAGTAAATCAAGTCATGGAAGACATGCTTAGGATGTATGTAATGGATAATCAAACCTAGTGGGAGAAGTACCTACCTTTGGTAGAGTTCTCCTACAATAACAATGATCATAGCTCCATCAGAATGCCACCCTATGAAGCTTTGTATGGAAGGCCATGCAGAATGCCATTGAGTTGGGATAGACTAGAAGACCGAGTAATAGTTGGGCCAGAATTGATTCAAGAAATAGAGGAATAGGTGATTCAGATTAGGCAGAGACTAAAGGAAGCACAGGATAGGCAGAAAAGCTATGCAGATGCACACAGGACCGACCGAAGTTATGAAGTGGGAGACCAGGTTTTCATTCGTATCAGGCCTAATAGGAGTACCATACGGTTTGGGAAGGGGACAAAGTTTTCGCCTCGATTTATAGGACCATTCAGGGTCCAAGAGAAAATTGGACCCGTTGCATATCATCTCGTACTACCACCCCACTTGCATAAAACTCATAATGTATTTCATGTATCTGTTTTACGTCATTATGTTGCTGATGAATCACATAAAATAAATTGGAAGGAATTGCAGGTATCGGATGGGGGAACCCTCACGGTAGAACCGTTACGCATATTGGACCGTAGAGTCCGACAGCTCAGGAACTGTCTGGTAGACCAAGTTAAGGTCCAGTGGGACAAGTATAGTCCAGGATCTGCTACTTTGGAAGACGTCGAGATACTACTACGAGACTATCCCTCACTTTTTTTTACCACCTCGAGAACATGTTTCTCGAAGGTTGGGTGTATGTAACACCACCTTTTGACTTAGACAACCAGGATTACCTGAGGCCTATATACTTTATTTTCTAGTCACAATGAAACTATTAAGTGATACACCTAAACTTTAAATGTATGAACTTTTATGAATGATTAAATGTTATTGATGATGATGTATGTAATGCGATCTATTAGGTGAATGTAATTTTACGAATGTTTAAATGTTATTTATGATGATGTATATGATGCAACACATTGTGAGAATGTGAATTTAATGAATGTTTAAATGCTATTAAGATGATGTTGGATATGATGCAATCTATTTTGGGTAAATGATAATATTATGAATGGGTGTCGAAATTGAATTATGGGATATTATGAGATCTATTTCTAACTG